>JXCR01141341.1:145894-157734 GCA_002079205.1 Phalaenopsis hybrid cultivar
TATATATATATATATATATATATATATATATAAGCATAAGCTTGACAGCAAGATGAACGTACCTCGTTCCCAAGGAGAACCTTATCCCGCACGAGAGACTTCTCCTGCAAGAAGAAAACACAAGAGAAAGTTGGGAAAAGTTTTGTTTCAAAGGCAAAATAAGAGTCATGAAAATATCCCAACTATCATGGGAAGATTGGGTGCAACGAAAAATGAGCTTGAAATGCATTTTATATTTTTAAAATTTTATTTGCACAAAGAAGAGACAGGCTAACAAATAGAGAAGAACATGCAAAGTGCATGGTTGCAAAAGAGCTGANTTACCAACATCCTCCAAATCGGAACAGTAGAGGCAGTAGATGTTGGTAAAATAAACTTACGACTCTTCGAAAGGCTCAAGTGAGTAGTTGTTGCTACTGCAACCCAACGCCTCTCGCTCGACTGTTGCAACATGGCGTGACATCGAGCATATAACACTGCAGTCTCATGTGGTGGAGCTATTGCTACGGTAGGGTTGAGTGTGTCCATTGAAGTCTGCTGTGAAGTTAATAACATCAGGGTGAAGGCCTGTTGGAATAAGTTCAGCGCAACTGTAGCTACGAATGAGACCGAAAGAACAGTGCTCCCCGTCGGAGTCCCTCGACTGCCTCTGCTGAAGACCACCTTCTTTTGTCGAGACTTTTATAGTATAAGAATATGTTTTAAATATTACATTTTAAATTATAGTAATATTAATATTTTTTCTTGAAAAACCAAGTAGATGTTATGTTAATTAGTTCTTTTTAAAATTTTATCCATGTTCTATCTACCATAGACATGAAGGGTTAGAGCAAAGAGAGTTCATGTTGTTTCCAAATTTTGTTGTCTACAATGCTCATAGACTACATAGTTATTCTGGAATCATTGATGGCAAACATTTTGTTAAAAACTTTAATCTGAATCTCATTGATTGCAACACCCATCTCAAATTAAATTAAAAAAAAATTTAAATTTATACGCTTATATTTTTCATCAAACATTTTAATATAATTTATTTTTTTTATTAGTATTTAAAAAAGTATTCTGATCATGTGATTGGGATCTATAGTTGGCAACAGGGGTGTAAACGAGTCAAATATAAGTGAGCCCAGGCTCTGCTAATATTCGGCTCGTTTATATTTCGAGCTCAAAAAGTGTGTTCGTGTTCGACTCGTCTGTTTAGCGAACCGAACACGAGCCGTTGATGAACAAAGAATCGTTTTGACAACCTTAATTATGTAGCCATAAGATGTTAAGGATTGGGGCAAGATTTAAAACATCATTTGAATCTTATTTAATAATTTTTATTTTATTTTCTGAATTAATACTTTTAATTGATTATAAATCATTGTAGACTTGTAGTCAATTAATTTTTTTAAAATATTACTCATCATATACACACATATATATATATATATATATATATATATATATATATATATATATATATATAATTTATAGCATTTTGAGCCAAAACGAGTCCAATATGAACGAACAAATATTTACTCGTGTTGTTCGTGTTATTCATAGCGAATAATCTGAACACGAGCTTCTTAATAAGTCAAACACGAGTTATTCGCACACAACGAGCCATTTTGACAGCCTTAGTTGGCAAAGGCATGATGTGCAATATGGCTCTTCACATGGGGGCTTCGAATCCTGAATTTGTCGCATACGGCGGCAGAATGCCGACAGCTGACGGTGCACCGCCGCTTTACACATGTGCCGACGTGGCTTCATATGTAGTGGAATAAGGACTTTCCACGTGTCCGTTCCTGCTCGTGTAGCCCCGTGTGATTTGATCCATTCCTAACTCTCAAGAGTTTGAAGAAGACTTTTAAGACTGCTTATTTTTAATTTGGTGCTAGAAAAATTTTAATTTTATATATCATGCCAATTCAAATTTATGTCGTATAAAAGGATATTGCCTTATTTTATTTATATTTCATGATTAGTCTTACATGGAAGAAATTTATGTTTAGCGATGGAGCGTTTTCGTAGCGTCTCAAATTTCATCGTTTCAGAACCGAGACAATCAGTATCATTCTGACAAATGATTTTTAAAGGAGCGAAGCACCTTCAAAAGTGTCGTTGCAGAACGGGACTATGCAGCGGCATTCTAAAACGACAAATTATTGCGTTCGAACCTCTTTGAAGTTCGAATACATCCCGACAAGTCAGGTCATCAAACATCACTTTCCTCTTTATTATGTTAGAAAGAAAGACCGACGCTTTCCGAATAAAGGCATTAATTACTTTAAAATGATATATAATCTCTTTTTCTCTATAAATTTATGACAATGGCATGTACTCTTTGTTCTCTAATAAGCTTTAAAATTTATTTATCCTTTTCTTTTTAAATCGACTATTTATGGCTTGAATATGACAATATTAAACTTAGATCGAGATCCGATTGATGGTACAAAGGCAAATCCCAAGTTTATGACACTCAATGTCTAAGTTATGATCGACGAGATGTCAAGTATAAGTTGTCGAGCATGAGCTACCGAGTGCAGGTCACCAAACCAAAAGGGATATTATACTCCATTCAATTGAACTCATGTCGCCAATCCGATGAGGTCATTAGATTTGTTTCGCAATCTTTGGGTCTGCTTTGTCAAAGAAGATCCATGTCACCATAGGACAAATTAGATTACAATCGAGTTTTCTCAAGAGTCAAGCTAGATGACTAATATGTAACTCAACGAATACACGAGAAAAAGGTGGTAACATATGGCGGTGTTAGAGGATAACATGTCAAATATAATATTAATTATATGACAACATAAAAAGAAGACGAAATGAGAAAAATTGGAGATCCAAGAATATCAATATGTAACGATCATGTGTTTATATTGATATTTACAAATTAACCGTAGAGGTAATTTTTTTGAAGTACCAAACCGATGTATTTATATGTGTCACGATCATACTTTTAAAAATTTGATAAAAATGAAAAATATGGGTTGAGGTTTTACCATGAATTTTGATATTTGAGTGAGAATTTGAAAATCAAACGAAAGGGTGGTTGATTTGTAAATAGCAAGTTTCGGGTGGTCCATATGTAATCTCCCAATCGAAAAAGGATGTGGTCTACATGTAATTGCCTCATAGGGAATAAATCTATGTAACAGAAGATAGATAATTGAACCTTTGGTACTATATCTTAATATTTTCCTAGTAAACATAGAAATCCTCTCACTTAATCTTTTTCTTTCATTTCTTCTCAACTCTTTTGTTTGATGTGCGAGTCCACTAACATGTTGAGATTCAACATTCTTTTAAGGTATGATGAGCTTGGATCATATTGTAGATAAGAAGAGGAGTTACATAATAAGTAGAGTCAAGCTATAGAGATGTAATTGATAATATGAATTCTACTAGATAATTCATAACTCAACAAATAAATGAGTTGAAAGAGCAAAGGACATCAATGATAAGGGAGCTGAAAGAGCAAAGGACCCTCAAAAATGATATGCATGATTCTTGAGATAATTTAACACTCCATATCAACGAGAATATGACGAGGATCTCCCTGATGAAAAGTCACAAGGTCTCATGAATCTAACAGGCTGAAGACCATCCAGTCGACCGAAGGGCTCCCAACCAATAGATGGTCAATCAAACTACCAAAGGGCCACCCTGTCCATCAAGGGTCAAGCATCGCCTAACAAAGGTTTAACATCCCCAATAATTAGGCAAGTCGACCGGCCACCTGAAAGTTGAACAGCTAACACACTCACGATTTGATCGGGTTTCTAGAGAGAATGCTGACTGGTGACCAGTTAAAAGCCGACTAAAATCAGCTCAGTCAGCTGACCCAAGGATATGCAGAACAAAAGGTCTAGGCATCTAAAAAGACATTAATACCCTATATAACCCCCTTAAAGNTACGGAGTTCATGTGACAACATATCCAGAAGCCAAAAATCTGTTTCCGTCTTCTTTCGAGAAACTTTGGTTCGGAAGCGAGAACCACAAATTGGACGATCGGCTCTCGACGATCACTTTTTAAGAGAAAGCAGACCAATGACACTCGACAATGCTTGGTCAACTCAGAGCGGCTGACACCTAGCTTAACAAAAGAAATGGAGTTTTAATCCAAAACGTATTCTTTATGCTATGACACAAACCTTTTTAAAGTTTTCTCAGGTCCAATTTACAACCAGGGAACTCAAATTCAAGAAGCAATGCTGAAAGCGACCTCAAAGAGGACCGGTAGATAAAACAACCTACAATGGTCTCACATCGTAAACCTTGGTATCCAAGCTTGAATCAGATAAA
The DNA here is from genome assembly GCA_002079205.1 of Phalaenopsis hybrid cultivar. Lineage (NCBI taxonomy): Eukaryota > Viridiplantae > Streptophyta > Magnoliopsida > Asparagales > Orchidaceae > Phalaenopsis > Phalaenopsis hybrid cultivar. The sequence goes on from JXCR01141341.1 coordinate 150,196, forward strand.
GCTCAATAGGCGGTTCCCTGCCCAATAGCAACAAGCTCTGTGAAGAGTACTATGTAAATTATCATAGTAACAAGTCTTAATGATTACCCCTACATAGACAGTGATAAGATCTGCCTAAGTCCTAGCAAAATTTACGACCCAATCAAGATGAAAATTTGACCAAGCAACCGAGACCAGAAAAAGTGTTAGAGCGAATCGGGCGCCAACACCATAAAAAAATCGACATTGACACAATAAACATCTAGTTGATACAAAATGATAAAGACGACTAATAATGATGCCATAGACGTCCATTTAGCATCATAACGCAATTTGATCCTCAACGCCAAGCATAAAAAAGCCTATCTCGAACCTCAACTTAGATAAAGCCCTGAATATGATTCTCTGCTTAGCAGTGACAAGATTCACAAAGGGTATGACACAAATTACCCTCAGCAACAAGTCTCATTGGTTACTCGGCCGAGGTAACAATTTGACCAAGCGAAGGAGATAGACAGTGTAATATTGACCTCACTTCCAGTCAACCCTTCGTTCACGCTCAAAACTGAATCACTTCCAACTCGAATATGAAACCTATTCAAAATGAGTCAAGATATAGATCGCGTGCTCGTGCAACCTGGGCACACACGAGCACACATGTCCACGTGCTTGTGCGCAGGCTCATGCTTAGGCCCAAATGCGCCCATGGACGCACCTATGGGCATGTTCTCGTGCGTTCACACCTCTTTGGATTGGCATTACCACGCCAGTCCGAGCGTAACCATGCCCAAAAGTTCCTAGGCATGGTAACACCTGAAAGTTCTCTAGAGTGGTCATGCCCGACGCTTGCGCGATCAGGCCCGACGCTTGCGCGATCAGGCCCGACGCTGGCGTGGCCATGAAACAAAGCCACACCAATGATATGTGGCCTTCATCCTCAAATAAAACAACGAATCAACATGTTGATTCACTATCGGTGATCAGTGGGAGCTCCAACCACTAGAGGGGACACAATCATTGATCTCTACCTCAATCAACAATCACTAAGGTCGATCAGTGGGCAGCATGGCTCCACTACTGCCTCTGCTACCTATAAATAGGCCCTCATTGCCCCCTCACTTAGCGAATTCAATGCTTTGACACACACAAATGGCTCAAAAGAGTTTGACTGCCTCCTTCTCCTTTGGTGAACTCCAACAACCTTCCTTTCCCGTAAGCCTTCTTCCTACTTTTATATCGTGTTAAGTACTTTTTTTATTCAAGTTAAATTTAGGTAAATCAAACCCTTGGTATAGGTTTGAGTTTGAGTTTAACTTAAATCGACCCGGACCTAACCTAATGCCAACCCGACCTAATTCAAGCACTGAGTCAAACCCTGAACCAATTCCAACCAGGTCAATTTCAGATCAACCCAAGTCCAACACAAGTTTGACCTAGGTCCAATGCAGATCCATCCTAGGTCAACCCAGGTCCAACCAAGGCCCAACCCAGGTCCAACCCAGACCCAGCCTAGGTCCAACCCAAACCTAACCCAAGTCCAACCCAAGTCTAACCAAGGTCCAATTCAGGTAAACCCAAGTCCAACTTAAGTCAAACCCAAACGAGAGCCAATCAAACCAAACTCAATTTTGAGCAATACTTAGCTGAAACCTCGCTACAACTCAATTCACCCCCAACCCAAGTCAAATCCAAGCATGTAGTATTCCATGTGTAGTAAAGTAAAAAAATTAATGTTTTCATGTTCCATGTTTCACATATCATGTGTAGTTATATATATATATATATATATATATATATATATATATATATATATGGAAAATAAAATAAAATAAATGAATAAAAGGAAAATGAGGAGCAAAACATCTTACATGCCGGTCCTATTCATAAACATTTGACAAGGCATCTGAAACTTAAGGATAAAACCATACAAAGAACACACACCTAGAAAAACTAATTGCAAAAACTCAAAACTTAAGAAAACGCTTGATTTTCATCTTAACTGACAAACCTATAAGTTGAAACAAGTCACAAACTAAATATCAAATTTCAAACAAAATCTAAAACACACGAACACAAAAAAATGATAACTAAACCTAGGCAGATCTTACACGAACTCTAGGTTAGCCAACTTAGACACAAGAACCGATGATCATATACATATTTTAGGTTAGTCCAAGTATAAAAACCTATATTAGAATTAGGACATATTAAACAAACAATTTTATTTACTGAGACTAGAGGGAATTTGCTAGTATGAAGTAACCCATGGTTACCAACAAAGACATTTTAAATCACCTTGAAACTAAGAAAACATCTGCATGCCATGATCACTGTGCTCAAGGAGAATTTCAAGTTATAAAGTTGGTTATATTTGAAGGATACCAATGTACCAAGGATGACGGAAGGGAATTAGCATCTTGACCGAGGGCATTATTCTCAATGTCTGGGTTAGTCCACCTATTTTGATTCCTTATAGAGTTTAGAGGTGTTCTAAATTTAAGGTTTCACTTCCATTTAAAAATCCTTCTTACCTAACTGTGTCATTTGGTTTAGGGGTCTCAACAGCTTTAAACCATTCAAACCAATTGTTCCAAACTCATCCTTGATTAAATATGATCAATTGAATTCTTCAATCACTACCAAATTTCCATCCATTGGGAAATGTTCTTCCCTAGATAGTTAAATCCTCCATTTGTCTGTGCCTTTTCATGACACATTGTCATTGAATTGTAAGTCTCATTAGTTTGAGCTTATGTCTTCCAATACTTAAACTTGGATCATTCCTTCACCTCCGAAATCTCAACTTTGAAAGCCAAACCTTCCAAGTTTGATAACATAGGTCATTATATTAATTGAGAGTTTTCTTTATGACTCACAGCTCTGAAAATGTAACTAACTGTGAGGGTTTCCCTCGTAGAAAATTCAACCTCAAAATAAAATAAACCCTACCTTACACCCATAAGGAAAAAGAAAATACCTCAATTCCATAGACTATGAATATTTTCATCATCTGAATGATTAGGCCCATTTTAAAATAATATTTCCTCCCATCGGGGAGGTATAAAATTATTTAAAATGTTGTGCTCGAATATTAAGATAAAAATCTTCTAAAATTTTTATGGTCTATGGCTACACAAAATCCCCCACCATGCAAGACTTGTGTCGGGCTGTGAATATAAAAAAATGACCGCCAATCTTTCTAAAGATTCGAGTCATCAACTAATACCAACTTTCATAACCAAGCATCATAATAAAATAACGCAGTAATGGTAAAATGACAAAAGAAGCAAAGGTACACAAAAAACGACTGCAAGCTTCATTCATTTCTAATCGCAATAATGTACATATTTTCTATACAAAAGAGTTTACTTACAAAAAATATATATTTACAATTTTTTTTTTTGAAAGCTTTTCTAAGTTTCAGGAGGCTATCGGGATTTTAGAGTGGAGGATCCTCCATCACCTTTGTCGTCTCTCGAAAATCCTTCAAAGTTGGACAACACAACAAATTCATTCAAGTCCGCAAAATTTTGGTCGATGAGCCCCAACCGGATGAACCAGTCAATCATCGCGACACTGCGGACTTGAAGCTGCTCGCTCAAAATATTCTCCCATCTCGAAGAACTCCTCTTCGGTATTCATGTTCGCCATCTTTCATTTCAACTCCTGAATTTCTTGTTGGGAAATCGATAGAAATTCTGACAGAGTGGCAATCTTCTCCTTCTCCGCTTCCAGCTTCCATTCAACTATCATTGCATACTTCTCTGTTTTCTTGGCAAGCAAAGCCGAGGTCTCAGCCCTCTTTCAAGCAGCAACCCACTTCATTTCCGCTTGGTCGAGCGCCATCGATAGGAGGTAGGAAGCCTCCCATGCCTTGAGATGGTAGCAATATGTCTTCTTATAGAGCTCTGGACACTCAAGAACCTGGAGGGATTCGGCGAAAGCCTGGTACCAAATTACCTCCATAAACACAGACAAGTAGACTTTATTCAAAGGCGAACCATCACACCTCTTAGTCGATTGTAAAATACTAACCATCTTAGTTGTTCCATATCTTCGCCCTCTTTCTTTTAGAGAGAACTCAATCGACCGGAGAATCCTTCTTCTTTCGATAGGATGAATGAGTTGGAGGAGTCGACTCAGAGAGGCTCATTCCCTTCTTGAAGTTGCGCCTCATCCTAAGATATTTCCTTTGGGTCAACCTTTGACTCGAACTGGGTGATAGAAGTCAGCTAACTAGCCTCACTTCATGAAACAGTCCAATGAATGTAGCATCATAATGAGATGAAGTTGATCGTGTTTTCTCCCTTTCCTCAGAGCTCTCTTTCTCAGCCCCGCTATCTTCTAAGCAACCAGATGACTCTGAGTCCTCGTCGACCCTCGCCTGAAGAAGATGCACTCAATAGATAAGTGTTATTGAAAGTCGATGGTCTCCTTTCTATAATGGTTAGTTCACCATTAGAGATTCTCTAGATCACCACTGTAGTTGCAGAGATAGAAAAAAGAAATTATGAACTTACAGTACCGGCTTTGCCGCCGAAAGCCTCAAATGACCTTCCTTCGGTGCCGTAACTTTTTGAGTAGAAACTATCTTTTGCCTGGGCCTCAACTTTTGCTTTCTTTTGTGTCGTTCGAGTGTCAACTGCTACTTTTTGTTCGACTTCTTCTATGTCAGAAGTAGCCCATAACTCTACTGTCATTCGATCAAACACCATAGGAAACAAGACCTTATTGACAGTCGTCCAATCTGTGCATTAGGGAACTGAAAGGACATGCTCGTCGATTTCAACTCCCTTGACTCGGGAATAATCTATCATATTTTTTCTTACCCCCAGTTCGCAGAGGATAAGGCGATGAAGAACTTGAACTTCAAGTCCTTTACTTTATTCTTCGGGCTCGTGACCAAGAACCGACAAATGGTCTCAAATTGCATAGCCTCCACCCGAAAATGTGGTTAAACAAGTCGATTGACCATGTAATCCATTTTTGTCGACAAAAAACTATGAAAGCCATAATTGCCACAATAGAATTCAGCTTTATCTACGTTGGGATAACACTGTAGCGGTTAAAAATCGCTCGATGTTCCTGACAGAGAGGTAGATGGAGTCCATACCTCAACTGGTCTCTGTACATAACTTAGTCGTCACCAAACCGATCAGTGGCCCTCTCATTCGGACGAGCAGCCTGAAACTTGATGGTCGAGTCAAAGACTGGGTTTATCTAAGCAAAAAAAAAATAATTCCATTGTATTTACTTTACAAAGCAAATAGCTAGAGTATTTTACAGTATTTCATTTTACTTGGCATTCTTTTTACAGGCAACCAAATATCCCTGAATTTTACACCAGGGTTATCTGTTTTGCTAAAGTATTAATGCAGTATTAAATTGAATACAATGCAGAAAAAAAGTATTATATTTGGAATACATTAAAGTTGTTTGGTTTACTGCATACTACTTCATAATTTTTATTTGAAGTTGAATGAAAATAATGTTTTTCAAACTATTTGAGATCTTGCATAAATTATTGATTGAAACTGCGTTGACAACAATGGTCGGAGTTGGCCAACGGTGATAGTGGTGGTGGCTGTCGGCGACAGTAGTGACCGATGGTAGTGGTGGTTGGAGGCAACGACAGTGGCCGACAGTGATGGTGACGATCAGTGGCGGTCGGGGCTTGGGTCAGCCGACGTCGATGTCAGCCATAGGGTGGTGATGGGCGGCGGTGGCCGGAGGTCATGGCAGCCCGTGGTGACTATTGGCAATGGTGACCGGAGTTGGAGGCAAACACCGGCATTGAAGACCGAGTGAAGGCATGAGATGTTTGCGGTCAACGGCAATGGCAACCAATGCTAGTGGCTAGAGGAGGAGGTGGTGGCGGTGGCCGATAGAAACGCTACTTAGGACCATGTATTAAGAATTCGACTAAATCCATCAAATTTCTAATACAGAGAAAATGAACGAACAATTAAATTCTAAATTTATTCATATCTTACACTGATAAAAAAAAACCTACAAAAACAACCCTTATTTTTTCTTTTATACTGCATTCCTTTCTCAGCAAACCATACAGAAGCTAACATGAAACCTAATAAGTTATAATCATTATTGCTACGGTAAAGATGGAACATACAGTATGAATAATATACAAGACATAGGCCGTTAGTAGCTTCATTTTCTTGTTCAACGCTTTGGTTCTGTTAGAAACTTACTCACAAAATTCCAGCTGTAAAAGTATAAGAAATCCATATAATAATTAGTATTCTCCTTAATCAATCTTTGGTTCTGTCTTAAGTTAATTGATAATTAATTAGATCACAAATATCATAACAAGTTAACAACCCAAGCACAAAGAATCTAATCAGTAATGGTATTGGCTAATTGCTGCTGCTGATCAAATTGTATTCTAATAGATTTGTTTGTTCTTGTTTGGGTGGGTCTGATTTTAAGCCTAGTCAGAAGCAGCTCAAGATTCCCAAACTATGGTATTATAATATTCCCTCTTACAATTTCATGCTACCAGAGTAATCTAAACAAGACATTCTTCTGAACTATATACCAAAACAATTGCATTAATTATGACCTTCTGAAGAAGAGAGTTCATATTCATGATTATCTCCAACACCAATCTCAAACTCAAACAACTCATATTCTCTCCAACACCAAGCTCAAAGTAAAAAATGTAAGAATCCAAAGGATTAGTTAAAATCCACAGAAACAATAATCTCAAAGCTTAAGGTCTTTATCCATCCATCCTTTATCCCTAAAATATAAAATGGTTTAGCAACAACTAAGCCATTTCTACACCTTTCTAAAGCCTTCAAATCTGCTTTACTAATTTGAGTGTAAGATTATCTTTCCAACAAAATTTTTGTCACAAAACTGTTCTTCTTGGTCAATAATACCCACAATAACTACTAAGAAATCAGTTGAAGCGATAATTCTGTAGCTACTTTTACAAAAGATTAGTATCCTTGGATGCACTAGATGAGGATAGGAAGAAAAGGAAACTTTCTTCCACAGAAAACAGCATTTAATATTAACTAAAAGAAAATTGCAGATACGTACAACAGTAACAAGTAGAAATTTACAGATGATGGATGTGACCAAAGTTTAAGGCTTGCATGCTTGATAATATAAAGGGTCATTTACATACATACCATTTGTGGGAATCGGATAGGGTGAGTCCAGTTGGAATACTCTACTCTTCCATTTGTCATTATACGAATTTCATGAACACAGAGGCAACCATAGCTGATTTCTTCAAAGGATGATTATATTAACACTTTGAGCACGATTATTGTTTGGCAAATTCCCTCAACTATCTTTTTATATATCCAAAGCAATCCCACCAGTAACTGTTTTTACAAGTCTTCCCTCATTTACGAAAAATGCAACAAGAAATTTTTAAGTGAATCACAACTCCACATATAATTCCTAAGTAAACTTCTACTTTCTAAGCAGTCATAGCAAGGAATTTAGAAAAAGAAAAAAAATTATAAATACAAAATATTTTTACCATTGACTTAAAAAATAGACAGTTACTGCAGTTCATTTAAGGTG
>JXCR01141341.1:157900-171907 GCA_002079205.1 Phalaenopsis hybrid cultivar
AAATATAAAAATTGAAGTATAGGGGTTGGACAAGTAAATACTTATGAAATGTGCGGTATGTATGTAAATCTTCCTAATATAGAGAATGCCCATATAATTGGTTAGTAGCAGGGAATATAGTAAGCAGTAATCTAAGGCTCCTTTTCAGAAGGTATGAAGGTTGGAGAGGATCCATCAAAAGCTTTTCCACCACAACCCTTTTTAAATAAGACTGATTTATTCCTGTGTAGTAAAACACAACATATATATTTTTTATGGACAAAATAAAATATTAAATATAAAATAACGTAACAGTTAGCAAGCACATAATTCAGGATATGAACATATTTCTGAATAAAACTTTGAACCGAGTCTTCTTCCAATATTGCAATGAGGTCCATATTTTTTCCAATGCTCATTTAAAACTAAACTGGTCCATTTTGCATGAAAAGAAATATAAAATTAACAGCATGGAAATTAAAATATTAGCACTGTATTCTGCATTTCCTTTTTCTGCAACAAAGTTTCAAATGTAAATTACAAGAAACTCGCTTATTGAAAAAATTGTTTCTATTACAGTGGGTTTCATAGGTTGCAGCATCAAGGCTAGAAATTAAATAATGCAAAGCAATTTCAAACCAATCAACACAACATGGTAAACTTTGTTGTAGTTTGTTTGCAGTAAAGTTGATGGCGAAACAGTTAAATTATTGTTGAAACGAGGGGTTCTACAAACAAGCGAAGCACATAGATCTGAGCCCAAATTCATGACAAGTATCAAATCTAAACTGTACCCAACTTTAATATGTCACCAAAAATTCATCTGATCAAATAAAAATATTGACAAATTTTTTGTTATCAAAGCATTGAAATATTTTAATAAATAACTTAAGAATTAATCATAGAGCATACAATTTTTTTTGTTTTAGAAAACTTATAATTAAAATAAGTATCTTGATAAGTGAATTCAGTGAATCTAAGATCACTCGTTCAATTATGATATCATTAAGACACTGGAATATCAAGAAAATATAAGATGGTCATGAGTAATGAGCTCTGACCATTTAATGGAATGTCTTGATTTCTGTTAGGAATACCCCACTTCTAAAATCTATAAATAGCCATCTGATTTAACAAATTTAAGGGGCAAACGAAATAAACCACCGAAGTGACCCTCTAAAGTATTCAATAAAAGATTCAGGAAGTACTAAAGTTCTATTCATCTTTGCTACTAACACTAACAATTGTTTTCTCCACCGACATCAACACCTAATTTAACCACCATGAATAACCATTGCTTCAAAATTTGTGCATGCCCTTGCTACCAACATCCATGCCCGTCATCTATCAAGGTGCGATACCTACTTTCCAGATTGCTGGACTTTCCTCTTATAAAGAAAATGATCGAGCATAATAATAATTGTTTTCTAATGAAAATTCTAACAGATCAAATCTCTTCTTACTGCCATAATTGAATAATCTTTAATAGTTTATATCGATCACATTGTATTAATGTTTCTCGATTTATGAGAAAATATGACCATTATTATATTCGAAGCTATAATAATAGAATCTTTCAAACTAAACTAAGCCTCATGATTTTTGCTTTCCAGGGTTTTTAGGTAAGAATAAAAAGCCTTTAATAAACTGCTCTTGTCGTAGATGTGTGTGAAGAGTCTTTAATAAACACTAAGCTAATAAAGTATACCTGAATATTCTAGCATGTAATAGTGTAACGTTATTAGTGGGAATTGGATAGGGTGAGACCAGTTGGAATACTCTACTCTTCCATTTGTCATTATACGAATTTCATGAACACAGAGGCAACCATAGCTGATTTCTTCAAAGGATGTTTATATTAACACTTTGAGCACGATTATTGTTTGGCAAATTCCCCCTACTATCTTTTTATATATCCAAAGCAATCCCACCAGTAACTATTTTTACAAGTCTTCCCTCATTTATGAAAAATGCAACAAAAAATTTTTAAGTGAATCACAACTCCACATATAATTCCCAATTAAACTTCTACTTTCTAAGCAGTCATAGTAAGGACTTTAGAAAAAGAAAAAAATCATAAATACAAAATATTTTTACCATTGACTTAAAAAAAAACAGTTACTGCAGTTCATTTAAGATGGACTGGATCCCAAAGTAAATCAATTCAAAATCTTCTAGCATAATTAAATTTATTGAGAAAAGCTCAAACAAAAAAATATAGGATAGGTCAGAATTTCTTGATTTTTTTTAATTTAATTTTATTTGTTTTATCTTGAGCCATAAGTAAAGTTCATGGGGACACATCCCATGCTAAAAAATTGGGGTAAGCCTAACTCCTTAAGAAACTTTTGACAATTCTCTTCGTCAAGGATTACACCCCCTAACAAGAACTCATGCTTTTAATTCAATAAGCTTTGTTAAATTACAAACATAAATGAAAAAAATCCATTGGACGGAATGCAAGTAAGAAAACCTCAAAGGGTATCAAGTGAAAAATAGAATACTCACAAGGTCTATATAAGAGCAAGTGATAAATAATATATTCACTAAAAAAAACTGTTGTGTGCCAAAGAATTTGCACCAGTACAACTATATTAACATCTTAATATTGTACGAGAATCTAGTATAAGCACATAGATAAATCAAGAGTTTATAGAGAGGACACAAGAGGTTTTTACGTGGAAAACCCAGAACAATCTTGATACACCAGTTCATAGAGGATGAGGCAATGAAGAACTTGAACTTCCGGTCCTTTACTTTATTCTCCAAGCCAGAGACCTAGAACCGATAAACTGTCTCAAACTGCACAACCCCCACTCAAACATGTGGTTAAACAAGTCGACTGACCATGGAATCCATATTTTGTCAGCAAATCATAATTGCTACAATAGAATTCAGCTTAATCTACGTGGCGGTTGAGTTCGCCCGATGTTCCTGGCAGGAGGTAGCCGGAACCCATACCTCAACTGGTCTCTGTACATGACTAAGTCGTCACCAAATCGGGAAGAGACCATCTCATCCAGACGGGCAGCACGAAAAAATTGATGGCCGAGTCAAAGATGAAAGCATCCTCCACAAAGGCCACCTCCAATGAAGACATGACCAACCGCTCGGTCGCAGCTACCAGACCAAATGTTTAAGAAGTGCGCTTCGAAACCATCAAAAAACAAAAAGAAAGACAAATGAAAAAAAAGAAGGTTGAATGACAAAAACCAAGAGAAAGATAAGAAGTGCTGAAATAAACACTTCAACCCCTATTTATAAAAATAGGACGGAAGTGGAAACGTCGCACAAAAATTTTGAGAGAAAAGCATCACATTATTTTGAAAATAAAGTAATTACATCAAATTTGATAGAAGATATTTTACAGACTAGTCTTTGGCCGTCTCGACCAAGATAAGACCCTTCATAAGCTATCACTATACAACATTTGACTGCCAAGCTTTAACTAATTCGCTCGGTCAGCCTCAAAGTAGGTTCTCAGCACAAAGGTATCTTCCCGGAGTTCAGAAATTTCTTAGCAAAGAACAGTTGTTTCCCCTCACACCTCCTATTGGAACAAACTCCGGAGAGATCCACCTCTCATCAAGCCAAAGCAGCCACCATTTTGTCCAGGCGACAGGTCAATGCTCTCACGGAAGTCCTGCATTCCTCAGCCAATTCCTCGAGAATCTTAACATGGTCAGTCAGATGGTTGACGACATTCTCCTCGCTTTTGGTCGGTGCTTAGTGCACAGGAGCCGCCACCACAGGTTTATCTCGGCCATCACAAATAAGATGCAAGGCCCCAATTCGAGAATCCTCATCTACTTCAAGAAACAAGAATTAATAAGAAAAAAGAAAAACTCCAAGTCCTGAGACAAAAATAAAAATATGTGCTCAGTATCCTCTCCACCTCAGACCAAGTGGCTCCACCTACACTCAACGATGAAAGATCATCAACATCTCTTTTCTCTTCAACTGACTGATCACCCCCACCAATTCCATGTACACCAGCCAGTTGAGGAGCACTTGCAGTCTCTGGCTGACCTGAAATCTCAACAGGGTCTTAGTTGACAGACGAACCACTGAATCAAACAATTGCAATGTATTCTGAAGACACTGTTTTTTTACTTTACTGTGGATGTATCTAAACAAACAAAAGATATAATTCCATTGCATTTACTTTAAAAACCAAAATACTTTACAAACCAAATAGCTCGAGTATTCAATATACATCGCTTAAAATTTGTAGCATTTCATTTTACTTGGCATTCTTTTTACAAGCAACCAAAGAGCCCTTAATTTCACACTGGGGTTGTTTGTTTTGCTAAAAATATTAATGCAGTATAAAATAAATATACTGCAGAAAAAAATATATTATATGTGGTTGCATTAAATATGTTTGATTTATTGTAAAATAAACATACGAATACATAAATTTTTATTTAAAGTTGAATAAAAATAATAAATTCGAAAGTATTTAAGACCTTGCATAAATTACTGGTGGAGGCAGCGATGACGATAATGGGCGCAGTTGGCCGACAGTGATAGTTGTGATGGCTGGTGGCAGCGGTGACCGATGGTGGTGGTTGTTGGAGGTGGTGACAGTGGCCAACGGTGATGGTGGTGGTCAATGGTGGTTGGAGTTTGGGGCGATTGATGTCGGTGTTGGCCATAGGGTGGTGACTAGCGACAGTGACCGGAGGTCACGGCAACCCGTGGTGACTGCTAGGAATGGTGACTGGAGTTGGAGGAAGACATCGACGATGACGACTGATAGCAATGGTAGGAGATAGTGGCGGTCAACGAAAATGGCGACCAACGCTGGTGGCTAGAGGAGGAAGTGGCGGCCATGACCAATAGCAACACTACATAGGGCCATGTATTAAGAGTTCGACCAAATCCATTGAATTTCTAATACAGAGAAATTGAACTAAAGAATGAATTCAAAATTTATTCATATTTTACACTGAAATTATAATTCATCCGACCAAACAACTGAAATCGTAAAAAAATCCTACAAAAGCAACCCTTATTTTTCCTTTAATGGTGCATTCCTTTTTCAGCTAGCCAAACAGAAGCTAAAATGAAGCTTAATAAGTTATAATCATTATTGCTATGGTAAAAATGGAACAAACACTATGAATGACATACAAGACATAGGCCGCTAGTAGCTTCATTTTCTTATTCAACGCTTTGGTTCTGTTAGAAACAGACTCACAGTATTCCGCTGTAAAAGTATAAGAAATCCATATAATAATTAGTATTCCCCTTGATCAATCTTTGGTTCTGTCTTAACTTAATTGATAATTAATTAGATCACAAATATCATAAAAAGTTAACAACCCAGGCACAAAGAATCTAATCAGTAATAGTATTGGATTATTGCTGCTACCAATCAGATTGTATTCTAATAGATTTTTTTGTTTTGTTTGGGTGGGCCTGACTTTAAGCCAAGTCAGAAGCAGCTCACGATTCCCAAACTATGGTATTATAATATTTCCTCTTACAACTTCATGATACCAGAGTAATCTAAACAAGATATTCTTCTGAACTATATACCACAATAATTGCATTATTTATGACTTTCTGAAGAAGAGAGTTCATATTCATGATTATCTCCAACACCAACCTCAAACTCAAACAACTCGTATTCTTTCCAACACCAATCTCAAAGTAAAAAATGTAAGAATCCAAAGGATTAGTTAAAATCCACAAAAACACTAATCTCAAAGCTTAAGGTCTTTATCCATCCATCCTTAATCCCTAAAATATAAAATGGTTTAGCAACAACTAAGCCATTTCCACACCGTTCTAAAGCCTTCAAATCGGCTTTACTAATTTAAGTGTCAAATTTTCTTTCCAACAAAATATTTTTCAGAAAACTGTCCTTGGTCAATAATACCCACAATAACCATTAAGAAATCAGCGATAATTCTGTAGCTACTTTTACAAACGATTAGTATCCTTAGATGCACTAGATGAGGATAGGATGAAAATGATACTTTCTTCCACAGAAAATAGCATTTAATATTAACGAAAAGAAAATTGCAGATATTTACAGCAGTAACAAGCAGAAATTTACAGATGGGGGATGTGACCAAAGGTTAAGGCATGCATGCTTGATAATATAAAGGGTCGTTTACATACATACCACACAAATCCTATGTATTTAATACCTAGCACCTAAACTTTGATTTATACATATATAACACACAAGTCCTTCATCTCACATCAAAAATACCACTCCTACTAACTTTTAAAAAGTGAAAGACACCTTCTAAAGCATAGGTAAAGTAGTATAAATATAAAAATTAAAGTACAGGAGTGGGACAAGTAAATACATATGAATTGTGTGGTATGTTTGTAAATTTTCCTAATATTAAATGCCCATATTATTGGTTAGTAGCAGAGGATAGTAAACTGAGAAGTGAACTATAGTAAACAGTAATCTAAGGCTCCTTTTTAGGAGGTATCCATCAAAAGCTTTTCCTCCACAACCTTTTTTAAATAAGACTGATTTATTCCTGTGTAGTAAAACACAACAAATATGTTTTTGATGCACAAAATAAAATATTAAGTATAAAATAATGTAACACTTAGCAAGCACATAATTCAGGATATGATCATATTTCTGAATAAAAGTTCAAACGGAGTCTTCTTCCAATATTGCAACGAAGTTTATATTTTTCCAATGCTCATTTAAATCTAAACTGAAACATAAAAATTAACAGCATGGAAATAAATTATTAGCATTGTATTTTGCATTTCCTTTTTCTGCAATGAAGTTTCAAATGTAATTTAACAAGAAACTCGCATAATGAAAGAACTGTTTCTATTACAGTGGGTTTCATGGGTTGCAACACCAAGGCTAGAAATTAAATAATGCAAAGCAATTCCAAACCAATCAACACAACAAAGTAAACTTTGTTGTAGTTTGTTAGCAGTAAAGTTGATGATCAAGTAGTTTGAATTATTATTGAAATGAGAGGTTCTACAAACAAGCGAAGCACATGCACCTGAGCCCAAATTCATGACAAGAATCAAATTTAAACTGAACCAAACTTTAATATGTCACCAAAAATTCATCCGATCAAATATAAATTTTGACAAATTTTTTAGATATCAAAGCATTCAAATCTTTTAATGAATAACTTACGAATTAATCAAAGAACAAATAAATTTTCATTTTAAAAAACTAATAATTAAAATGCCTATCTTGATAAATGAATTCAGTGAATCTGACATCGCTCGTTCAATTATGATATCATTAAGACACTGAAATATCAAGAAAATATAAAATGGTCACAAGTAATGAGCTCTGACCATTTGAAGGAATGCCTTGATTTATGTTTGGAATATAGTTAAAATATAGTGTATTTGAAATACTTTGGAGTTGTTTGATTTATAGAAAAAATAATGTTATGTAAAATAAATGCAATCCAGAAGTAATATATTGTACTTGAAACACTTTGGAGTTGTTTCGTTCATTATAAAATAAATGACTACATTTTTTTTTAGTTTGAAGTAAAATGAAAACAATATATTTCAATGTAAAAATTGATATGTTTGTGGAGGCATGTCATGCCAACGTCAGCTTCAGCTGGCGACAGAGAGCGGCTAAGGTCGGCGACAAAGGACAGTGGCGGCGGCTGACGACAACTATTGATGGTGGGGGCAGGTTGTTAAGGGGCGGCAGCAATGGCAGTCGAGTGGGGCGACCAGTAGCTGAGAGGGGAGGGGGCAGCAGCCAGCGGCCAGCGACCGCACTTTACATTGAGGTGTGAATTTCGAAATCGACCAAATTAGATAATTTTCAAATGCAAAGAAAATGAACAAAAAATCGAATTTCAAATACATTGTTATTTTACATTGAATTTCAAATTCTTCCAAACAAATAGCTGAGTTTTCAAATTCTCTGTATTATGAATGCAATGCACTGTTAACGTTGCCGACCAAACGCAGTGTAAAATAAATGTAGGTGGGGGCCGGTGTTGGGCGGCTACCGACAATGGCAGGTGAAGGCGAATGGTCATAACGGTAGGCTATAGTTTACAGTGAATTTGAAAATCTCTCAAATCTAACGAATTCAAAATAAGTCAATTTTGAACTACATGATGAATATTAAATTTACAAATACGCCAATTTTGAACTACATGATAAACAAAAAATTTATCAAAATTTTATGCAGTGCTCCATTTTCATCCAAGAAAACGTTGAAATTTTAAAAATTTTTGCATTTCATGCACTTTACATCATTGGGGTTAAATGTTTACTCACTCTTTTGTTACCAAAAATATTTGACACTTAGAAACAATCATTCACTCTTTTGTTAACATAACCATCTCATAAATCACAATTACTTGGAGATTTGTGTTCGTGACTTTCATGCAACTTAATCATTAAGCATGTTTGATGTTGTGTGAATCTATATAAATAGAGTTTGCAAGTTATATGATAGATGCATATCTAGCATAGCCATATTCTTAGACCAAAGTTGTTGATCCCACTTGATACTTCTATTATACAAAGTACAACAATAATTCAGATTATATTTCATTTATATTTCCTTATTTTACAACAAAATCAAAAACTTGATCTTGAAGAAAAATAAGAATTTCACTTTTAATTTATATATATTGGGATACTACGCAAGTATACGTATCGTTATCAAGTAATATATACTTTTAATTTATATATATTGGGATACTCGGCAAGTATACGTATCATTATCAAGTAATATAGGACTTTTTGATTAAGATTTGAATATCGAACCCACGAGAAATTTATACAATATGCACTTTTAGAAAACTTTCTATTTTTAAAAAGATAATTACTTAAAATTAATATATTTTGCAGTAATAAAAATTTAAATATTTTTGGTATTTTTGATATTTTGACAAACTAGTAACAACTTAAAAAGATAAAGAGTTTTGTAGATGAAAAGCACTTAATAAGAAAAATATCTTTCTTTTTATCATGAATCAGTAATAAGTATATGAATTCTGTTGTGGAAGTATGCAAATTGTGTTGCGTCAAATATGAGCAATAATATTCTTTACCCTTACTAGAGTTGCTATAAAGAACATTGGCTAATTTAAAGTTAAATAATTTTGAAGACCGGCTAGGCAGGGAAGATACTAGCTCTCGTTCTAGAGTTCCCTCGATTCCCTCCACCTGGAGGCTAACATTCTCGTATCAGAACCTAAAAGAATAAACCAAGTTGGGGGCTTTAACCTGTCACTTTAAAGTCCTCTAACTCTACACCCTTCAAAAATTATTTCTCTATTTATTTTCACTTAATCATATGAATTACATTCTCATTTATACAACCTCATGTGATTCTTCTATTTCCCTATTTATTTGCACTCAATCATATGAACTACATTCTTACTCATACAACCTCATGTGATTCTGCACTCAATCATATGAACTACATTCTTATTCATACAACCTCATGTGATTCTTTCCAATTGACTGAGACAATACCAACCCAGTTCTTACATGTTCTCACAATAAATTTTAATATTTGGATTAGCCAAATCAAGAAGTAAATGAAGTGCATGAATTTAAATCATCACAACTTCTTCCAACATTAAAGATCAATACTCTCAACAATTTTCATCCACAACTTAATTACTTATTACTTTAAGAAGAAAGATAAAGAAAACTACTCAGAATTCATGGAGAAAATAAAACCACACTTTATTTTAAAAGAAAAAATCATTGTCAAACCAACAACAAATCTCTACTAAAACCAAAAGTAGTATTAAAACAAAAAGATAAAAACTTATCTCAAGTTCTCCACCAAACTCATGAAGATCCGTTGAATCTCTTCTCTTTACAATCACTCAAAATAAACTAACAAAAATGATAAAATAAAAGTAAAAGCGGTGCCTGAAAATCTCTCTGAACTAACTCCCCAAATTGATGAACTTTCAAAACTTTCCAAATATTTTCAGGACTCTTTTCAAAGTCCTCTCTTCTTTCTTTTATAGTTTTCCAAGAGGTGATTTGGAAAGCTTCAAAATATGTCTAGATTCGATGTATTTCTCCAAGAGATGCATCCTTTCGTGATAATTTTCGTCCATGGTAGTTATAACCACCTATTAAGCCAATGGGTGCCTCAAAAACCTCTTCAAAATTCGCAAAAACCGAATTTACTCGTCTAGTAACTTCCATTGGCGCTTAAGCGCGGGACCTTTGGCGCTTAGGTGCGGCCTTCTCCGTTTAACCAGCGCTTAAGCGTCGAATCTGACGCTTAGGCGTCAAAACTCTTTTGCACATTTTTCACATTTTTGCACCAAATTTGATCATTTTTCACTCTTTTAAGCATTTTCTACCCATTTTACCTGTATCTCCAAGAAAAACAAAAAAATACCTTTCATTAAAACGCAATATCTCAAAAATAAGTATAAAAATGTGTCTAAAAATACTATATATTTTAGATGTATCAGTTATCCTGCCTAATTAACATTGAATATTGATTTACTTATTTTATTTATATAAATTTCTGCATACAAGGCAAAATACTCTTAATATTAATTTGCATCTATTGTGAAGAATTTCAATTGATGGATTTGAAAAAAAAAAATTAAGCGGACATTACGCATTATTAACAATTTTCAATTATATGGTGAATATCAAATTAACCAATTTTTTACAATATATCATGTTTAAATCAAGCCAAATGTCATAGTTTAAAAACCCCCTGCATTTCATTTACTTTGCCAGAAATTCATCAAACCAATTAACGCCTAAATACTCACATGTTACACTTAATAAAGTAAAAAAATACGTCATTGGGCTTAATAGTCAGTCGCTCTTTTCTGCCATAACAATCTATGCTTATAGAGTAAAAATAGACTACTGAGTTTAAATAGTAATTCATTTTTTTGTTAACATAGCTATCTAATAAATGACCATTACTTGGACACTTGTATTTGTAGCTTTAGTGTAACTTAATCATTAAGCATGTTTGATGTTGTGTAAATCTATCTAAATCGAGCTTGCAAGTGCTAAACATATATGCATGCATATGTAGCATAGTCATATTCTTAAACCAAGGTAATGTTGTCTAACATTCAATATTGAAACAATTTTTCATTTATATAAACTTCTGCATGCATGGTTAAAAACTCTTAGAATTAATTTGCATACATTGCGAAGAGTTTGAATTGATTGATATAAAAAAACAAAATTTTCAAGCACACATTAATAGCTCAAGGCAATAATGAGACAGAAAGAACAAGTTGGTATACATCTAAAGCGAGATAAGAAACTATTAGACCATTTTTGGCATTTGTTTGTAGCAATTCAAGTTTTAGCTATCTATAAAAGAATATTTTTCTTAAATTGCATAAAAAAATATGTATTTGAAGAACAACGAGCATGATTTACTAATCAAATATGTAGGTATAAGGAGTGAAAAAATAAGTTATCCTCTTCAATTTCCCAAGACTGAGTTGCAAATAAATAACGGAGGAAGACAACCACATTAGGAAAGCCACAAAATCCCCATGCTAGAAAAAATATATATATATATATATATAGGAATTACTAACAATAAATAATTCTAAAAATAGAAACTACTAAAAATAAAAAAATAAAACATAGAGGATATTAAAAGCAAAAAATCCTAAAATTTTGATACCCCCTCAAGTTGGAGCATAGATATCTATCATGCCCAACTTGCTTATAAGGAACTCAATACTAGGCTTGAAAATTCCATTGGCGAAGATATCTAATATTTGTTATGTTGTCGGAATGAAAGGCATGCAAATATCTCCACAATCAATCTTCTCTTTTCATGAAGTGTCTATCAATCTTCACACATGTTGTGCGATCATGTTGCACTGGATTTTTTGCAATACTGACGGTAGCATTATTGTCACGTTATAACTTCATTGGCATGTTTATCGAAATCCGCAACTCTTCAAGAATTCTTTTCAGTCATAACAATTCAGCTACTCCTTGCCATAAAATTTTGTTTCTTCGCCATGTAACCATATTTCTCCAGAAATAAGTATAGCATTCAGACATCGATCTCCTATCAACAGCCGAGCCCACACAATTTGTATTAGCGTATGCCTCTATGTTCTGTTGTGCGGTTTTTTGAAAAAGTAAACCCATGCCTGGTATACTTTTTAGGTATCTAAAAATCCTGTTAACTGCTTCAAAGTGTTTCACATAGAGCACATTAATAAATTGACTTACCAAACTTACAACAAATGTGATATTTGATCGTGTATGTGATAATTATATACACTTTTCCACCAACATTTGATATTGAGTTGTATTCACTAGGTCACCTTCCTTCCCATCTCCCAGTTTCTGATTGGGATCAAATGGGGTATCTTCAGATCTGCAATCATTCATCTCAGCTTACTTTAAAAGATCAAAAATATACTTCTATTGGGAAACAACAATCCCTTTCATTAATCTATTAACCTCCATGCTAAAATATCTTAGAGATCCAAAGTACTTACTTTCAAAAACTAATGAGAAGTAAGTCTTCAACCAGTTCATTTCATATATGTCATCTCCGTTAAGAATTATATCATCACATCCACAAGCAATATGACTATCTTCTCATACTTTGAATTTCTCAAGAATATTGTGTGATCTCCTTTCATTTGAGTAAATCATTTACCTTTAACAAAAAATTTAAATTTCTCAAACCACGCTCTCCATGATTTCTTCAACCCGTATAAGAACTTTTTCAGGGTACACACCTTTGTGGTGAACTTCTCACTAAATTTTGGGTGCATCCATGAACATTTCTTCCTCTATGTCCCCATTGAGTAATGTATTTTTTATATCTAACTATTGCAGAGGTCAATCAAGATTAGCTGCAAACAACAAGAACTCTTATAGAGTTTAATCTTACAACTGGATCGAATGTTTCTATGAAATCAATATCATAGATATGAGTAAATCTCTTGGCAACCAGTCGAGTCTTGTACAATTCTAGAGAGTCATCATAATTATACTTGACTGTAAACACCCATTTGCATCTGACAGTTTTCTTCAATCTAACTAGATAAATCAATTCCCATGTGTCATTTTTTTCCAAAGCTTTCATCTCCTTAAAGACAACCACCTTCAACTTAGAAAATTTTATAGTATCCTGCACAATAAAAGGAATCCCCATAAAGACAAATGCGAGGTAAAGCCCAAAAAAACACATGAGAGATTTTCATATGACATAATAGGACAATAGATGTTAGGTGCAAGACCCCACTCCCTTACAAGCAGAAATGAGAAGGCTGGAATTATTAGATTTAGGATTAAAGCTAGACTCAAGTTCAGGATTAGAAGACCATAACTCAAAGATAAAGTGGACTGATCATAGCGTTAAGGCTCATTGAGAATATTGGCTATAGGGTTCATGGACAAGGCAGTGCAAAGGAATCGTAGACTTTCTTTTAAGTTGTCCTTTATCGAGAGTAGACAATGTTAAATGATACCAATGTCATAGTTTTTGTTCATGTTTCATCTTTGTTAGTTATTATAGGATTATGAATATCATGAGATGACACTGTAGCAAGATCTCAATCGTTTTCAATATCTAAAAAACATAACCAGCTTTCTCTTAATATAGCTTAGATTTTCAGGTTGAACAATTAAGGTTAATGATAAATTATTTTGTAAGTCTTTGATTTAAAGAGAATCCTGGAAAAAAGTAATTGAATCTTTATTTTATCCCTCCCTGAAGATGATGTGCAAGGAAATGTTGTAATTAAAAAAAATGACATTCATGGTAAGAAATATTTTTTTAGAAATAGGATCAAGACATTTACATCCCTTCTAAGTAGGGCTGTAAACGAGCCGAGCTTGAGCGAGCTCAGCTTGGCTCGTGTTCGGCTCGTTCGAAATAGCTCGTGTTCGAAATCGGCTCGTGTTCGAAATCGGCTCGTGAACAGTGTGTTCGTGTTCGGCTCGATTTAAATATTCGTGTTCGTGTTCGGCTCGTGTTCGGCTCGTTAACTAAAATTGAGAAAAATAGATGTAAAGTGTGGGATTCGAACCTGGATCAAATCTATA
>JXCR01141342.1:16400-85327 GCA_002079205.1 Phalaenopsis hybrid cultivar
TATATATATATAAGGATGAAGGGTGGCGGTTGTTTCCTCTGGTGCTCTGCTAGGGTTTCGGCACAATGGCTCAGCTGGCTGCAGTAAATGCTCTAATCTTTTTTACCATCCTCTTTCAACTGGATTTCCCTCATCTCACCACTGGACCTTGCAAGTTCTATGATTCTCAAAGCTTTTACTTCTTCCTGGGTTCTGATTTTTCAAATTTTTACTGTTCCATTGCTTTGCCCATAGTTTGCCTTTGTTTGTCTTCTACCTACTGTGGGGTTGGTCTAGCTTTGACATCTCACTCGCAGTTTTGATATCTCAGGGTCCACTATCTTTCTTTATTTCTATATCTCTAAAAAGTTTCTTCATTATTGTTCTATTGCTTAGCCTCATTGTGTTTCTGCTTCCCTTTGTTAGGCTATTTGCTTGGAGCTTTCTACCTTGCTGTGAGGTTGGGCTCTTCTGGTTTTTTCACTGGCTGAGGACTGATTTAGGTTATTCTATCTCTGATAAACCCCTTCAGTGATGTCAGACCCAAATCCAATTAACATTTCCACCAATATTTAGTGGGCCAAAACTTCTTTTGCTGACATTGTGGGGAAAGGTCAGAAGCTAGTGCAGAATCCTGATGATTTGGTTTTTCCTCAAGAATATCATGAGGGTAATAACCCTCTTTTCAAACCCATTTGTAAGAAGGGTGGAAAATTGGCTATCTATTTTACTGAATAGGACCTAAATGGTCTAACTGAATGTCAAAAATTCACCTTAATTGGTAAATTCCAACTTGGTCATCCTAAGATGGAATCTGTGAGAAGATATTTTGATGGACTGAAATTCAAAGGGGCTTGGAAAGTAAGGCCTACTTGATGGTAGGCACATACTTATTAATCTCTCAAGGGAGAAAGATTATGCTAGAATTTTCTCTAAACAATCTATCTTGATTGAAGGTATTTCAATGAAGCTTTTAAAGTGGACTCCTGAATTTGATCCCAACAAAGAACTTTCCATTGTCCCCATATGGTTTAAGTAACCTAGACTTAAACTACATTTTTTCAATCACAAAGTTCTTTTCAAAATTGGCAAAGCCTTGGGAAGACCTCTAAAATTGGATGCCCCCACTTTCAACCTATCTAGACCTTCTGTAGCAAGAATCTTGGTGGAAAGAAATATTACTCTACCAGATGTGGAGGAAATTTAGTTAGGCACTGAGCATAATGGCTACTGGAAGAAAATCATAGCTGAACAAAGACCTTACTATTGCCATCATTGCAATATGTTTGGCCACACTGATGAGAAATGCTTCAGACTCCATCCAAACCTCAGAAGGAAGATCCCCAGGCCTCAACCTGAGGAATTTGAACCACATGACAAGGAGCTGCCTACTGCTGCTGATTGTGCAGTTGATGTTCCTGAGTTGCCTGGGATAAAAGAGCTGCCCCAAGATATGGAACATGAGAATGTGGTACCCAATCCCCAAATTAATCATGAACCACCAACTGAGGACCTTCACCTTATGCCACACTCTACTCAAATTGAACAAACTCTCTGTACTGAACTTTCTACACTCTCTGCTGATCAAGAGACTACATTTATTGAGCTACCAGAGGAAGACCCTTTGATTTTGCAATTAGCTAGGAATCTTAAAGATGGCTGGTAAGTCCAAAAAATAAAAAAGAAGAAAATGCCTTTGGAATTAAAGAACCTAATCTCCTCTTCATCTTCTTTGGAGGATGCCCCCAAGCTCTTTCTTCTAGCACTATTAGAACTAGGAGAAGAGGAAAATTCACCTTTATTGGTTAATGAATCTAATTTGTTGGAATGTTAGGGGACTTGCACATCCTAAATTCCTTAATAGAATCCTTGCTCTCAATAGGATGTATAACCCTTGGATCATTGCTCTACTTGAACCAATGGTCACTAAAAATGTCAACAGATTTGTGAGGAAATTCCCTGGCTTCCAGCTTCTTATAAATACTAACAGTAAAATTTGGCTTCTTTGTAGAAAGGAAGTTCTATGCACTGCTCTTAATGAAGGTGACCAATTTATCCATTTGCAGCTCAACTTCAGTTACTATCAGGGTTTTTCTACCTTCATTTATGCTGGTTGTACAACAACCGCTAGGCTGGACCTATGGCAACAATTACAAGAGTTCAGTACCTCTATAAGGGATTTCTGGTTAGTGGGGGGTGATTTCAACAGCCTCTCTTCACCTAGTGAGAAGAAGGGTGGGAGATCTCCTGATATTAATCTAATTAACACATTCAATGACAACATTCAGTCTGCTTGTCTTTTTTATTTGGGGTTTACAGGCCCTAAATTCACTTAGAAAAGGGGGAAGATTTGGGAGAGGCTTGATAGAGTTTTGGTAAATGGCATTTGGTTTAGAGAGTTCCTACATACTTTTGTCTAACACTTGGCTATGAGTGGGTCTGATCATAGACCCTTACTTATCCAAATATCTTCATCCTCTTCTAAAAGTAAAGCCAAATTCAGATATCTTAACATGTGGTCAATGCATGATGATTTTATTAATCAAGTAACAAAGGCCTGGACTTATGTCCATCATCACATACCAAGTATCAAGCTTTGGATTTTACATAAAAAAGTCAGCAAACATCCCACAAATTGGAATTGGGAGGTGGTGGGGAACATTGATAATAAAGTCCTTGAAACTGAACAAAATGTTTTGCATTTAGAACAACTTTTATCTTTTGACATGGGGTCTGAAATGGACCTTCAGTTAGCCAATGAAAACCTTTTGGATCTGATCAACATGCAAGAGGCTCGCTATGCTCAAAAGGCAAAGAAAACCAGGTTTTGTGAGGGTGACAGAAACTCTAAATATTATCATGCTTGCATTAATTATAGGAGGAAAAAAAATACAATTCACAAAATCCTTTCTCAGGAGGGTCATTGGATTTCCAATGCTGAGGGTATTGCTAATGATCCTGTACATTACTTTCAAAAACTGTTCAGTCAAAATTCATCTTCTCACTCAGCCATTAATGATACACTGTTTGAAAGGAAAGGGAATTCACTAAAAGTTTATCTCTTACTAACATTCCTGATGAAAAAGAAATTTGGGAAGCTCTAAACTCCATTGACAACACAAAGGTTGCTGGTCCTGATGGTTTCACTGTTGATTTCTACAAAAAGGCCTGGCTTATTGTAAAGGGTGAGGTTATTTCCACTGTCCAAAGTTTCTTCTGGGGGGTTGACCTCCCTAAATACTTTTCCTCTTCTACCATTAAACTGGTTCCCAGGGATAAAACTCCTTGCAAATGGGAAGATTTCAGAACTCATTAGTCTCACTTCTGTCATTTCCAAGATAATCAGTAAAGTCTTGGTCCTAAGACTTCAACCTCACCTAAACAAGCTCATTTGCAGGAATCAATCTGCTTTCATGAGGGATAGAAGCATTATTGATAATGTGCTTTTTGCTCAAGAATTCATACTGGACTTGGACAAAATCACTAGAGGAGGCAACTTAATTTTCAAATTGGATATAAAAAAGGCTTATGATACTATCAGCTGGAAGTTCATTGAACAGGTTCTGATTGCTAGAGGTTTCTCACCCTCCTTTGTCTCTCTAATCAACAGATGGTTGTCCAATAATTTCCATTCTATCTTCATCAATGGTTCTTCTCATGGGTTTTTCAGTGCTTCTAGAGGTATAAAACAAGGTGACCCCCTTTCCCCTACTATTTTTATCTTAGCTTATGACTACTTATCCAGAAGTTTGAATGAGTTGGCATCCAGGAAACCCCATTCTCTTTATAGCCACATATCTTCCATCTTAATTAATCATTTGGCCTTTGTTGATGACATCATTATCTTTACAAAAGCTTCCAAAGTTGCTATTAAACTATTCATGCAGAATCTGGAGACTTTTTAGGATGTTTCTGGAATGAAATTAAATAAACAAAAGTGCATCTCCATTTTCAGTAAGCAATGCAAAAATGAGCTAAAGTCCTGGGTTACTGATTTCACTGGCTTCAAAAACAATCACCTTCCTATAAAATATCTTAGGGCTTTTCTTATCAAAGGAAGAACCAAGAACATTCAATTTGATCACATAATTGACAAAGCCCAAATTAAATTGCAAGCATGGGAGAATTCCTTTTTATCCAATGGGGGTAGGATCACACTCCTCAAAAGTGTTCTATCTGCTTTACCATCCCATCTACTGCAAATGAACATTCTGAAAAAGTCTTCTCAGAGATTGTTAGAAGGGATCTTTAATAGATTCTTATGGTCTGGCCATAAGAAGCAAAAACACTGGACTTCTTGGGCTAAGGTGTGTAAACCCTTTGAGGAGGGTGGGTTAGGCTTCAAGTCTTTCTCCCAAATTATGCACACTAATTTTTGCAGACTCTGGCTCAAATTTAGATCTCAGTCCTCCCTATGGGCTGATTTCCTTTGGGGCAAATATTGCAAGTATCAACACCCCACCCAACTCTCTGTGGGTTTTGGAGATTCCCCCATCTGGAAAAGGATGTTAAAAGTGGGGAAGGATGTTGAACAATTGTCCGTATGGGAAATTGGTGAGGGGTTGGTCAACATTTGGTGGGATAGTAGGTCCTTGGAAGGCTGCCTTCTTCAGGATCAGAATGCTCCAGCTGCTCCTGTGCTTGTGAAAGACATCTGGGTTCATGGCAAGTGGAACCTCACTCCAATTCTCCCTTTCTGCAGCCCTTCTCAACTATCCAATATTTAGAAGTTGTTTGTAAAACCTGGAGTTAAAGTCAAAATAGCTATAAAAAAGAACCCAATCCCTTTTCAGCCTCCCCAACAGGTGGTACACTGGGGTCATACAATCTGGAATAAATTCCTCACCCCATCCATGTCTTTTTTCATATGGAGACTCTTCTTAAAACTGATTCCCACTGATGATATTTTGAAATTGAGGGGTCTGAGGGGTCCTTTCAGATGCACTTTTTGCCAGTCTCAAGAGGAAACTATTACCCATCTTTTCTTTGACTGCACTTGGTTACAGGAAGTTTGGTCCTTTGTGAATGGTAAACTTAGGATCCCAACAATGAATCTAACATGGAAGGATTTCTATATTTGCTAGTCTAATTGGAGGGGATCTAATCTTCAGGACATCCCCAACATTGTGGCTTGGTTTGTTTGGATGGCTAGAAACCAGGTAAAGCATGACAACTCCCACCTTGATCCTATGAGGGTGGGTCTCAACTGTATTTCTTTTATACAAAAACTGATCAAATTTAAAAAGTTTAAGGCTGTGTTAGAGATTGCTCCTTCTCTCAAGCCACACAATACCAAATTTTTGACAATTTGCTAGACCCTCCCAAAGTTTGGATGGACCAAAATTAACATTGATGGCAGTCATAAATCTCAGTCTGCTGGTATTGGTGGGGTATTCAGGAATCATGAGGGGAAATGTATCTTATATTTTCAATCTCCTGTTAAAGCTTTTGACTCCATTGAAGCAGAATGTCAAGCTGTATTTTGGGCCATCACCTTAGCCAGATCATGTCAGTTTGATCAACTATGGGTAGAATCTGACTCTTTGCAACTTATTAACATTATCCATGGGTCTTCTGATACCCCATGGAATTTAATCAGCTGGATCTCTGGTATTCATCAATTGCTTAAGTTTTGCTCTATCAAGTTCTCTCATATCCATAGAGAAGGAAATAGACCATCCAATTGGCTGGCTAGAAGGGGTCTCTATACAGAAGAACCTTTAGTGAGCAGAAGGATTCCTCCCCCACTGGACTTTCTTTTATCCAGTGACCTGTTACCTCCCCCTTATATAATATAACATCTGTTGCTGGTTTGAGAGGTTGCCTTCCTTCATATAGGCTCTCTCCTGTCACCTTTTTTCATTCCCCTTGTATTTTTGTTTTGGTTTCATTAATGAATTGGAGCTAGGCTCCTTACTTAATATATATATATATATATATATAATGAAAGACTTTCTCCTTGCAAATAATTCATAATCAATATAGGATTTCAATTGTTTAGAAATTTGAATGTTGTATTGTGACAAATAGGTGCATGTCTATTCTTTACCTCTTCCAAGCTTAAATAAAATTGGTTAATCTAGAGTTGGTTTAGACAAGTATAGTATTGCTTGGTAGTTTCTAGTCCGTTAGTCCTAGATTACCCACTGTGCCCTCCCTATAAGACCAACTAGAGACCTTAGTTCTTATTTCTAGACCAAATTGTTAAAAGAATCTAGCATATCACCTTAGAAACATCAATTCTATGCCCATCAAATCTTATCTCCCTATCTATTTTCAATTCCCCTTAGACGATCACCTGACTCTAACCAAAGTGAAATGTGATACTCATAAGTTAAAGAAATCTTAGCCCTCTCGGGTCTATTAGTTTCTCAAAAAATTTTAACAATACATGTGGTCAATTTACAAAGTAAATGAAGGACTAATGAAAATATAATCATAAATTTTTGGAATAAAAGAAGTTCTAAGTAAATCAAAACCACCACTTGATTACTTTATATTGCAAGGAGTAAGAAGAAAACTACTCTAAAAACATTAGGATAAGAAAATAAAACATGTTTATAAAACTCAAATAAAAAGCACAAAACTTAAAGAAAAAGATACAAAAACTTATCTAAAATGTTTCCTCAAGCACTCCTTTGAAGTTCTCTAACTTCTCCAATTCCAAAAGACTCTTACAGGACTCACAAAACTTCAGAAATTAGAAAGTCTCACCAAGGTGGCCACCCACTCTGTATTGGTGCCCCACACTCTTTAGCACACTTCAACCCTCTCCCTAGACATTTAGAAGTAATCCCTACTTAAAGTGCTTCAAAAATGAGTAAGGTTTACTTCAAACATCTCTTCAAAATTTGGCCTCATTCAATTGATCTTCTAGAAAGCAACTATGGTGTCTAGGATCCAATACTATTGTGCCTAAGCTCCAACCGCGATCTTCATCTCGTGCTTCAGGTTGGTTTTGTAAATTTTATTTGGTTTGACCCATTTTTCTCCTTTTTATGTATTTTTGCTTTTTTTTTTCTTTTAAACTCTTTTTCTTGCACCTGCAACCAAAAATACAAAAAAATACTTTTCATTAGAGCATAATTTCCTAAAAAATGAGCATAAAATGTGCATTAAGAATTGGTAATTTTACGGTGGATCACATATCCACAAATTATTTCTATTTAGATAAAATTTAGAACCACACCTACATTGATCAAAGTAGAGCTTTTGCCTTTATCCATTTAGAAAAGTAATTGATTGTGACCAATAGAAATTTTCTTTGTCCTTTAGAAGGAGGAAATGGTATAAGGATATCTAAACCCCACACAATGAAAGGGTAGGGACTAACAATTGGTTTTAATTTGTAGGTTGGTTGGTGCTTTAGTAAAGTGTATTTTTGACATTGTTCACATATTCCAAAAAAAAAATGCTCTGTGTCCTTCAAAAGTGTTGACTAGAAGTAACCTTGTCTGTGTACTCGGTGAACCAATGTTTTTGCCCCCAAATGGCTTCCAAATTGCTAGAATGTACTTTTCAGGGAACTTCTTTTACTTAACTTTCTTTGCTTAATCTTAAAAGCAAAGAGGTGGTTGACCGTAAGAATAACATTTCTCCAAAGAGAAGATATTAGGTAACCTTAAGTTTGAAGCTATGAGGATCCATTGCTACTCCGTGGATTTTCCTATTTTAAAGTTATGGATATAAGGATTCACCAAACTCTTTGTATATTCTTTCTCTACTTAAACTACTTTTATCTCTTTAATGGTCAACCAAGCAAGCTTTTATGGTTAAAATTAAGTTAAAATTTGATCAATTAATTTTTACACCTCTTTTTAATTTTTGTACTTGTATATTTAGGGTTTGAAAAGTCTTATAAGCATTTTATTTTTAGTTTTCATTCCTACCTATGTATACATTATGCAAAAATGTTCTATCTTACTAAAAAAATTAAGTTTGGGTGGATGAAAAACATATTTCTAAAACTTGGCTTTTTTTTTGTTCTCAAATGTATTACAAATAAATTTGATGTTGATTTGAAGTAAAAAATGATTATGTGTATGAAGTTATATTAGGGAAGTAAAATTTTGAATATAGGAATAAGTAAGAAAATGTAGTTGAAACCTATAAAAAAAAAAAATTTAAGTTAAAAATTGTGCAACTATCATTGGTAGGAGAAGTTGTATTTTTTAAAAAATGTTGAAGGATTAGACATATGTTTTCAATACTTAAATTTCTTTCATTAAAAATAATTTTCTAAACTATTATTATATTTTTATGTAATGGGTTTATATCAAACCTTTGATTTAGAAAAGGAAAAGTGGAATTCAAACTCATTAAATGCTTATTCAGATATAGTAATCCTCACCTAAAAAAGAAAAAAAAATGAAAAAGAAAATGAAAAAGAAAGAAAATGAAAAAGAAAAAGAAAAATAAAAGTAAAGTAAAGTTTAAATAGGGAGGAAAAGCTTCAGGATTAGTTTCTAGTCAAAAATTTTTTCGACATCTGATCTTTTTAAAGTATAAGACTTGAGAAACTCTTAAACTTAAGGATATAATATAGTAGGTATATTTATTCTTGAAAAATTTTTCTTATGTGGAGAAAATAGAATGCCTAAACCCTATATTTAGAGAATTTACAAGTATTTCTGAACTAGATAAAAACTCATATTTACGGACTTCTTTACATTAAAGATTTCTAAACTATAAGTTGGTCTCATTTACTAAAGTTTTTTCTAAATTGGACAACTATATTTCTAGATCAAAATTTTTGAATATCCTAAGGAAAATCTTTTACATAATCTACTTATTTTGGTTTTGAAAGATTGAAGTGTCACTTGAGGACAAATAATGTTTTAAGTTTGGGGGATTTTGATGCACCTAAAATATACAGCATATATGAAAAATTTTTTATACTTAATTTGGAGTGCTCTTTAATGGAAGGTATTTGTATACTCACTTTTAGGTACAATAAAATAAATGAAAAATGGTGAAATGAGTGAAAAAGGATCTAATTTGGAGAAAAAATTAAGAAGGTGCACAAATAAACTATGGCGCCTAAGCGCCCAGAACTGGTGCTTAAGCGCCAAAAGAATAGAGAAGGACATGTCTAAGCGCTAAATACCTCGCGCTTACGAGCCAGATGTAGTAATTTGTAAAGTCAATGAATTTGGAAGAATTTTTTAAAGGTTTTTTGAAGTAACTGATGGTCAAAACGTGGTTTATGGTTAATGGCCACGAAAATACATTAAAATGACTATTGAAAGAAGGTAACTCTTGGAAGTTTCATTGAATGTGGACATATATTTGAAGAGACATTAAAACACCTTTTGAAAAATTATAAAAGAAGACTTGGATTGAATGATCTAACACTATCAATTTGTTGTCGCCGGCCCCCTCTCTTTGACACTTCTTTCTATCACTCTCATCATTGATTAATTAGGATACTTTTAGAGAGAAGAAAGGGAGGAGTTGTAGTTGTGTTAGTAGAGAGTATTGTAGGAGAAAGGAATAAATTCAATGGAACTTCAAGAATTTGAGAGATAGGAATTTGAGATAACTTTTTATCTTTCTGACTACATATGGTTTTAATTTAGACTTCTTATGTGTCTATATAATTTCTACTTTTAACTTAAGTTTTGTTGTGTTTTCTCCATGAATTATCAGTAGTTTTATTATATTTTTCCTTAAAATGATATGTAATTAAGTGTTGGATGGATGTTGTGTGAAGTATTGACTTTAATGATGGAATAAATTGTGATGATTTAATCCTTACACTTCTTTTTATTCTTGATTTGGTCAATTAAGATGTTAATATTTATTGTGAGAACATGTAAGATCCGATATGGTATTGTATCAGTCAACTAATTGTAAGAATCACATGAGAATGCATGGATGAGAATGTAATTCTTAAGGTTGAGCGCAAATAAATAGGGAAATAAACTTTGAAGGGTGCAGAGTTAGAGGACTTTAGAGTTACAGGCTAAAGCCTCCAATTTGGTTTATTATTTTAGGTCTTGATACAAGATGTTATCCCCCAAGTGGAGGGAGAAGAGGAAACTGTAGAGTGAGAGCTAGTATTTTCTCTACCTAGCTCTTGTTCGGAACTATTCAAGCTATAAATTAGCCAATGTTCTTCACAACATCTCTATTAAGGTTAAAGAATAATATTGCTCCTATTTGACACAACACAATTTGAATACTTCCACAACAAAAATTTCTATACTTATTAATGATTCATGACAAGGAAAAAGATATTTTATTTATATTGCCTTCATATTACAAAGATCTAGTTAAATTTTATTTGTTGTTTACTTTATTTTCAATTATGAAAAATTATCAAAAAGAATAAAAATTTCATTCCTATTATAACATCTATAGTTTGAGTAAGAATATTTTTCAAAGTAGAGTTTGTTATTTAATTTCTTCTTAAAAATTTGTAGTATTCTTTGTGGGTTCGTGTTGACCTCACTTTTGGTTGAGGTTTAGTTTTTTCTCTTTAGTAGCCTAAGGTCTAGCAATAGGACTTTCCTATTGACTATTCTTAGAAAATTAGACAAGGAAACCTCACCATTAGAAATTCCAAACTCTTCTCTACTCAACTTGAAGTTCCACATATTGGTCTTAACCTCTACCACTTAGTAGGTGGGTTCACTATGGGGGAAACTCAAGATGAGTCACCCTTAGGACTGCTGGACCTTAGGGTTGACACTAGGTGTTGGTCTAGTGCTAAGGCACTCACTTGCAATCACTTGTACTCACAATCACTCATTACTCTAAACTAAAAACTTATAGGCTTTGGTCCCTTGATACTTTTGGTTGACTCCTATAGATGGTTCCCTAAACCCACTAGCCCTGGGCTAGGGTTTAACTAAGACCACTACATAGAGGACCCAAAATAAGGTTTCCATTGGTCGATGGCTTATTGATGGTGGTTGACACTCCAACTCTACCAAGATACCCAATCTACCCTTTTGCCCCTAAATTCCCCCAAATTACCTAGATACCCTCGGGACCCCAAATTTGGCCAAAATCTTCAAATCTAGCCAAAATACTCAACTTGATTCAAAAATTCATTTCAAACACTTTGAAAACACCCAAACAACCCAAAATCCTCAAATTGGCCAAATTACCAAAATGCTCCCCTTTAGCCCAAAATTCCAAATATTCCAAAAAAATCCCAATAAGTTTCAAAACCTCCCAAATATTCCGAATTTCATTTTTCCTAACTATTACATGACCCAATTTGGCCAATTTCACCACCTTTGATCAAAGCCCCAAAATTGCCCTTTAAAAGCCCATTTTTTCCCCATATTACCTCAAATGTCTAATCAATTGGTCTCAATTCACCCCAATTTCAATTATAAACTCAAATTTACCCTTAATATGACAAATCTAGATCAAATCCAAGTTCAATTGGTCCATCATTTTGACCAAATTTTGATTTAAACCAAAAACCCAATTTTAGCCCTATGACTTCGCTCCACCAAATTGAACTCATAGCCCACTCAATTGGCCACAATTTGTGTTGAAAAATATTCATAGCATTCCCACACATCAAAATTGACCTTACATTGGCCTTGATGACACCTGAATTCAATTGATTTCAACCTACGTCTAAAAAGCCCCAAATTTGCCCCAAATTGGCCATGTCTCAAAATCTCACCAAATTGAGGGTCTTAACCCCAAAATTTCCAATCTATCCCTTCATAAAAAATCTTTGCAACACCTCCCTTGATCATGTGGACCATTCAATTTGGACTTATCCCAAGGCTATCCCAACCTAGAACCATGTCTACCCCAACACACCAAAAATTGACCAAATTCCAAAAATCCCTGAAATTGACTTACGAATTGAACTCAAAATCACTTCAGTCCTTCACCAAAAATCTTCATAACAATCATCTACACAATGTTGATCAATCAATTGGGTTATTTTACATGGATAATATAGCCCAAACCCAAACTTTTATCACTTGAACCCACATTGAACCCATGCATTAAAGAAGGCCTAACCACCCCAAAGTCATCAAATTAACTCCACCTCAGCCATTTGTTAGACCCTAAAACTGAGCCAAAACCCATCTAACCACCTAAACTAAGCCATGGACCAAAAGTCCACAAAATTAAGGGATTTTATTCCCAAAAATTCACATGCTTAAGATACCCTTACCAAAACTTAACCTCATTGCATTAAGTTGCTTTGACATATTCCTCTGGATGCCCTGAGCACCTAGCCACCTCTATTTTCCATTGTCAGTCGGCCTAGTCACCGGTTGAAGCTCAAAATCGAGAGCCACCCCTATGGAACTTCACCCAAATCAAACCTAGAGGCCAGCTCAGCCAAACTAAATTATAGAGCTCCTTTGCACTCCACCTAAGCACCACAATGCACCCAAACATTTGCCCTGAGAGACACCCCATGGCTATTTTTATAAAAACTCACCTCTACGGCCATGGGAGGTGTGCTGAAATTTTCTTAGAGAGAACCCCCCAAACTTCTCACAGAGCTTCTCTAGGATCCCCTCAGTGCAATCCAATCCTCTTCCCCCACTGAATTCCACTGTGGAAGCTCAATTTTGAGCTCAAACATCTGACAAAAACCAGAATAGAGCTCATTACACTTCCACAGTCCACCAAACCTCAATTACTTGTTCTCACACCTTCATAACCGAGAAAGAAGCGAAAGCCCCACAAAATCCCCCTCTGAAGTAGCCTCTAAAATAACTCTAGACCAACACCCAAAACCAGTCGTGATCAAAATCATATCTAGGCCTCACACCAAGACCAGAGACTCAATCCCTAGCCTCTTTGGATCACAAAGAACGTGCTGAGACCCTCTGATCGAAGCTTCACTTCTCAGAGCAAAGGTATAAAATTTCTCTTCCTCCCGAGCCCATGTTGATTCTTCATTTAATTAGGCTTAATTTAATTGCATGATTACTGTATGGATGTGTTCGTCTCACTTAGACGAGTCAATAGGATCAAACCCAAAGTGATTTGGTTGAGTCTAGGCCGAGATCTTAAGGTTTTAGTGTGGTGATTCTCGGTTAAGGCTATTGGGGACGATGAACGGATGCCGTCTATCCGCGCGTGTATTGAATCACGGGACCACTCTATCAGGGACGATGACTGGGGCCGAACAGTGCTTCGGAACATAAACCGCGGGCCGAGTCAGTAGCTACGTGGATGGCGGCATGCAACATGAGTGCGCCACGCATGCCTTCAGAGCTGCCTAGGATCTAGTCAGCATGCGCTATTTAAATAGATAAATAGGAATTTTTCCTATTTATTTGAATACCCCTAACTTAAAAAATTCATTTCTTCATGTAGAAAAATCACAAAAATAAAATAAAAATATTCACCTGCTCAGTGAATAGAGGAGAATAATGTGGAAATAATTTTTAGTCCATGTGATACATATTTTATTTTTAATTAATTAAAAACTGATTTGAATCTTTTGATTCTCCATGCATGCAGAATTATCGCCATAGCTTAAATTTTTGGCATGTTGTAACCTCTGTCAAGGGGAACATTCTTATATTTTCTAAAGTAAGAGGAGATCCATAGACAAAGAATCATATTTTTCAAGTTTATGTGCATTATTTCCTTAAAATAAACATGAAAATTAGCATGTTGCTTAGAAAAAATCTAAGAAAATTTTGGAAGGTTTACTATTACCAAAGAACCCTTGGGAAAATTTTTCATGGGCCAAGTCAATCAAAATACACCTGATCTTTACAAACCCTAAATCACTAAGATAATTAATTTTGAAAAATACAAATAACAAAATGACTTGAGTTTTAATCTCCACTATTTTTTAGGATCCAGAGAACTCACCATAAGAATTTCAAAGCATTTTAAGTTCATTTAATAACTTAAATTGAATTTTCAAGTTAAATAACATTTTTGGCATAAAAATAATTTTTAAAAATCAAAATATAGCTTGAAAAATTATAAAACTTGGTCTTTTGAATTCTTTGTAATTAGGGGTATTTTCTAAAATTAAAATGATATTTAAAATAAAAACTTGATTTTTAGCCTATTTTAAATATTTAAATTTTAAAAAAATTCATAAATCACAGAATAATAAAATTCATGAAAATGTTCTAAATTGTTTCCTAAGCACTTAGGAACAATTGGAATATTTTTCCTNGATTTTTAAAAATCAAAATATAGCTTGAAAAATTATAAAACTTGGTCTTTTGAGTTCTGTGTAATCAGGGGTATTTTCTAAAATTAAAATGATATTTAAAATAAAAACTTGATTTTTAGCCTGTTTTAAATATTTAAATTTTAGAAAAATTCATAACAAATCACAAAATAATAAAATTCATGAAAATTTTCTAAATCATTTCCTAAGTACTTAGGAACAATTGGAATATTTTTCCTGGTTTTCTAAATAAAGATATTGAATTTTAAGGCTTAAAAATGATTTTTAAAGACTAAAAATGGGTTTTCATTATGAGTAATGCCAATAAATCAAATAAATTTTAAAAAAAATAAAATCTTCTCTTCTGAATACTCTGACCTTAGGGAGATTTTTCAAAAATATAAAACTTAATTTTTCCCATTTAAATATTTTTAAATTTAATAAATGGCCCAAAAATTAAAATAATTCTTAAAATTCAAATAAAATTCAAAAAATCATGAAATTTGGTCCAAAGGTTTCTCTAGTCTAGGTCTACCTTTATTAAAAATTTAAAGAGATTAGGATTTAAGTTGATCAAGTTAGGAATTTTCTTTGAAAAATCCTCTTTTTGCATGAAAATAATTATATAAAATAAATTAAATTTTTAAAAAACATATTTTCTCCTCTGATGTCTTAATTGACCATGAATGAGGTAGGGAAAAAATTTCAAAGTCATTTGAATTTAGTTCGACAAATTATGAAGTGTTAGAGTCTTAGGGGCCAATATGTAATTTTGAAAATTTAGCCTTAATTAACCTTTAGGCTTAATTTAAAGAAGGAAATGGGTAACCTCTGATTTTAAATTGGATGTTTGAAACATAAGAGGTTAATTGGTAGAAACCAGCCTCTTTCCTAATTGAAAAGATAAGTTAATAAATTTCTAAATTATTAAAATTGGAAGTTTATTAAAATAAAATGAACCTATGGCTTAAGGGTATGACTTTTGAAGTTAATAATTAATCAATTTAATACCCCTAATTTCATTTTTAAATAAAATTCAAATCATGAATTATGACCACCTAAAGCTTAATCTTTTCAAAGCTAATGAAGACACNCCCCATTTAATTCTTTTTAAATTTAATAAATGGCCTAGAAATTAAAATAATTCTTAAAATTCAAATAAAATTCAAAAGACCATGAAATTTTGTCCAAAGGTTTCTCTGGTCTAGGTCTACCTTTGTTAAAAATTTAAAGGGATTAGGATTTAAGTTGATCAAGTTAGGAAGTTTTCTTTGAAAAATCCTCTTTTTGCATGAAAATAATTATATAAAATAAAATAAATTTTGAAAAAAATATATTTTCTCCTCTGATGTCTTAATTGACCATGAATGAGGTAGGGTAAACATTTCAAAGTCATTTGAATTTAGTTCGACAAATTATGAAGTGTTAGAGTCTTAGGGGCAAATATGTAATTTTGAAAATTTAGCCTTAATTAACCTTTAGGCTTAATTTAAAGAAGGAAATGGGTAACCTCTGATTTTAAATTGGATGTTTAAAACATGAGGGGTTAATTGGTAGAAACCAACCTCTTTCCTAATTGAAAAGATAAGTTAATAAATTTCTAAATTATTAAAATTTGAAAGTTTATTAAAATAAAATGAACCTAAGGCTTAGGGGTATGACTTTTGAAGTTAATAATTAATCAATTTATTACCCCTAATTTCATTTTTTAAATAAAATTCAAATCATGAATAATGACCACCTAAAGCTTAATTTTTTTCAAAGCTAATGAAGACACTCACCTAGGTCTTAAGGGCTTGGTAATCACTTAGGCTAAATCAAGTTTCATTTAAGTAAGGATTAGAAAATTAAACATCATTTAAAATTAAAACATCTTTCAAACACTACAAGCCCAATTATAACCAAAATTTTGTTAAGTGTTCCAATAGCACTAACCTGCCTCTTTAAGAGTCTTCACCCACATAATTTTCAAAATTAAATTACAGATGATAATTATCCTATTCTTAGGGATAATTGAGACATCAATGTTCATTGAGCATTAGGGTGTTTTATAGGATAAATTATTAAGAAACATAATAAGTTTAAAAGAACTCAAGATTTTCCACCAGACAACGAGAGAGTAGCACGGGCATGCTTCTTTCTCTAGATCTGTTGGATACCTTAGAGATCTACTAAACTTAATATGTTTTGCTTGACAAAATTATCTTTAATTAAACTCTTATAAACCCACCAAGATATGACCTAGGGTTAGATAGGTCATCAAAATTTTACTTCACAGTTTCATATAAACCCCTTAACATGTATTTTGAGTTTTAGGTGGTGGAACGAGAAGACTTGCTAGGTACGCTTTTACAGCTTTTCAGCATTATCTTTCTTGTACTTTCATACTGTGCTTTTATACCTGCAAACTTGCATGGTAAACAACAATATCACCCTGCATGAAAACTAAAACTATTAAGATAGCCACAAAATCAAAACCAAAACCAAAACTAATATCAACCAAGATAAAATTCACCTCCACAACATTCAAAATATAAAACAACTCAAAATTTAATCACAAACATCACACAAAACTACAATTGCATTTAAATTAAGACGTCTCTATTGGATGATCGAGAATCCCTTGGAGGAGGTAACCTACGGTTACTAACAAGGCTTCCTACGGTCTAAATGAAATTATGGAACTCATTGAGTTGACTTTAGTAAATTCATTTGAACTAAGTGAATCCAATAGAAAATAATGGTGTCGGAATGAGAGAACCGTAGGATCCTAACCGGTGTCACTCTAATCAAGTTTAACATTCCCCCATAAAATTTAAAGAACTATGACCAAAGGGCCACCTGATTTGACATCATAACTTAACACACTAGAAAACTCAAACTCGTCACGATAAGGAGCTTGGAGCTAGCATGGTGGGCAGCACGACCATCTTCAACAGCAAAACTTGTCTTCCGCGAGGAGCTTGGAGCTAGCATGGTGGGCAGCACGGCCATCTTCAACAGCAAAACCTTTCTTCATAGCTAAACCAGTCTTCCTTTCTTAGACTTAAACAACAAAGCCATAGGACTTCAAGGTTGCCTGCTTATGCAACATAAATCCTCACCTTGTCTTTAGACCTTTGTACAACCCTGCTATACAATATAAGCCCTAACTCGTATTAGGATTCTGAGGTTATCGTCTGTCACGACCTAAACTCTCACATTTTCCAAGCTATTTGTGTGATAGTTTCACATGAATATAAGCCCTAAATAATAAAATTGGAAGGATGAAACACCTAAATATTTCTCCTCAAAATTGAAGCCAAACAATAGGATAGCTTGGGAAGTCACCGAGGTTCCCCTCTGAATCAATGACGTCCCCTAGTTCTTCCTCCTTTGGACTCCACAATAGAATGTTCCAAATTTGAACCAATCCCCTTTCACACCTCTTTGTCCGATCTCATTGAAAAGTCCTATCCTTTGAAATTTTCTGAAGATGATATTTCCTATTTTTTTATCGAGAGTCTTCTTAAGTGAATTTGGTCATTTAAGATGTAATTAACTATAGGGGCTTGCCCTTATTGGAAGCATGTCCAAACCGAGCTTAATATAAACCTTATTTAATTTTTTATGTTAAATAGGGGAAATTGTCGACAAATATAAAGGTTTTGCAGACCAAACTGATGTCATATATTCTTTAGTTTATTTGATTGAGCCTCATCCTCAAGTCTTGTGTTTATCCTTCAGGATAGATATACGATTTGAGGTACAACGCTCTTTCATTTAAACTATGAAAAATACAAGGTTAGTTTGATTTCATATTTTCCTAAAACTAAATATATATGTAAATTAAAACATCCTTCCAAAGTGGTCGACGGGATTTTGATTCCGGTGACCGACAGCTTCTTACGGGCAACTCCATTCAACCAAAAATAGTGCTGATAGCTTCTGGAGAGTCCACTGGAGACATGCTTTTCTCTCCATTCAAATCAAGAAATATTATCTTCACACATCGGTAATGTGTCCATGTCCCTCTTAGACCAAATTACCCTTCTTCTATTGGCATACTTTACCCATTTCTGTCTTAGGAAAGTACGATTAACTCTTTGGACTTCAGTACTAGCTATTCAACCATCATTGAACAGAGAGGTTCATAAGGCCATTAAGGACTCTTTAAATTTTATGTGGTGTCGGACCTCCAATAGGTGTGTCAGTGGACTAGTTCCACCTGGGCATTTTCTGCCACTAAATAGGTCCCGCACTGGGTCCTNGTCTTAGGAAAGTACGATTAACTCTTTGGACTTTAGGACTAGCTGTTCAACCATCATTGAACAGAGAGGTTCATAAGGCCATTAAGGACTCTTTAAATTTTATGTGGTGTCGGACCTCCAATAGGAGTGTCAGTGGACTAGTTCCACCTGGGCATTTTCTGCCACTAAATAGGTCTCGCACTGGGTCCTAAAATACTTCACATCTCCCTTCCATTTTTGATTTGCTACTCTGTAAATTAAACTAAATCGTGTTGTGCTGCGCACACTTTGAAATTTTTTTATACTAAATAAATTTTACACTTTTTCTTAAACAAAATTTTAAAATATCCATAAATTAAGACCTGCCTGGTCTACAGATTAACCTCTACTTTCAATGCTTCCACTAAAAATTACGAGGTTTTTAGCCATATAGATAACCCCAAAACTTTCTATTTTCATGCCTGCTGCAATGGCCTACCCAACACTGACCTTTTCCTGAAACCTGCCGACGAGTCACGAAGCCCGCAAC
Source organism: Phalaenopsis hybrid cultivar (assembly GCA_002079205.1). NCBI lineage: Eukaryota > Viridiplantae > Streptophyta > Magnoliopsida > Asparagales > Orchidaceae > Phalaenopsis > Phalaenopsis hybrid cultivar. The sequence continues at coordinate 35,272 of JXCR01141342.1, forward strand.
CTTGTTCCTACCATCAAATTCGGAGCTAGATTTGAAGATCTTGAGGTCATTCTCGGGAAATCCCCATTTGTAGTAATGAAGATTGTCGCTACAAAAATATAAGAATCATCTGTAGAATTCAGCTTGAACTGCCTTCAAGACTTCCATGCCTGTAAGAAGTCTAAAACTTCTGCCGTCGCGGTACCCACCAAATCTGCTAGCCCCGCTGCTGCTAAAGGGAAATAAGTAATGATTATTGAGGATCCAACTGAGGAATTAACTGTCCCACCACCTGTATTTGAAATCAGATCAAGTTCAAGGATTGTATCACTGACCCGAACTCAAAGGAGGAATCATAACAAAAAAGTTCGGAGGGCCATTATAGCCCAGGCTCCCAAAGAGACATCCGTTGAAGAGGAGCCTCATCAAGATGAAGAAGTGTTACCAGAAATTTATCCATTCTTAAGAGGGAGTAGATTCCATCCTCTGACGGATACCGATGGATATGAGAGTATCTGGAGAATCATTGTTGCATTACCACCACTTCATGGACACGGTGAGGAGAGGAAAAGGTTCACTCCTATCACCCGAGTTAGTGCAGCTTTCAGAAGGTTTGCTACCTAAGAAGGATGTTCAATTAGAAAGTTACTTAAACGAGTGGGAGATGCAATTTCCCCTCGCATGAAGAAGGAAATTTTGAAGGGCGTCAATCCGCCAGACAGTCCTACAAGACAACTGGAGTGCCACCTACTCGCATCTCCGTTTAGTTCCGTTTACGAAACAAAGTTGATACCACAGTAATTACTACTGATTACACTGCCACCAGGAACACAGGTCGTCGATCGGTTAAGTCAAGACAGGGTCCGAAAATCTTACTCGCAACCCATTATGGAGACATTCCTACAATCCCAATGGCAAAGACAAGACGATTATCTGGCACTGTAGCTGGTCTACACCATGGTGAGCATACTTTTCCTCGACATATTGATGTTTCTACTAAGACAATCCGTCCTAAGTCATCATCGTAAAAAAAAAAGTATGGGCACTTAAGGTCACTGCACCGATATAGTCCGATGAACCTGCGGGACAGGAAATGAAACCATGGTCTGAAATATCTGACATCGCCGCAACAATAACCAGTGAGATGGAGGAACAAGTAGAGGATGTCCATCAGGGTCCTCCAGATCTTAAAGAAATCAAGAAATCGATAATTGAAGAGAAATTTAAGAAACTCAGGATCGAGATTTTCGAGTTAGCTCGAGAACACGGAGTTTCCGTCGATAGCGACGATGAAAATTTTGATTACAATGATTAATTGGAGGAAGATTTCATGGATGTCAATGTAATCCAAATTAGAGGCACCACATCTTCGTGCGAGGCTCAACCTCACACTCAAGAGAACGCTGTAGATGAGTTACGTAGGGTCGTCCTCCTAAGGGAAGAGAAAGTTAGTCTACTGGAGAAAAGAATATAAGAGGTGACTGCAGCTATGACCGCCATGGCCACCATTTAGGGGCAATCACAAGCTTCGCAATTAGCTTCTTCAGAAATCAATCAGCTGGAAATTATACACATCACGGATGAAAGAAGAGAGGTTACTTTAGCAAACAAATATTAGCAACCGAAGAAAGATTCTCCATCAATTGCCATTCCAGAAAAGGAATTCAAGCAAATGATTGAATAAGTGAGGGATGCTTTAACCCAGTCTAATGGTGGTGCATTGGTTCTAAAGGGTAGACCATACCCAAATAAATTCAATGTGGTGCCTTTCCCCAAGAGTTTTATGGCCCCAAACTTCAAGATATTTGGTGGGACTGGAAATCCCAGACAGCATATAGCACATTTCAGAGCCAGCTGTGGCAACACGAGAAATAGTGAAGCTCTACTCTTCCAGTAGTTTGTCAGCAGCTTGTCAGGAATTACTTTTGACTGGTACGCTGACTTGCTCAATGGGTCAGTTAAAACATTTTCTGAATTAGAACAGATATTTGTGAAAAGATTTGTCGGGGCGCAACACCATGTGTCTATTGGAGAGCTCATGATGGAAAATCAAAAGCTTAGTGAAACTTTGGTGGACTATATTTTGAGGTGGAGAAATCTTAGCATGAAATGTGAACCTCAACTACAGGAACATCATGTGATTGAAATTCTACTCAAGAGCATTCATGGGCCAGTAGCTTTCATGGGACGAACATCAAACGATTGAGATTCTACTCAAGAGCATTCATGGGCCAGTAGCTTTCATGCTTAAGGGACTCACCATAAATCCTTTCGAGAATCACTTAGCAAGGCCAACAGTCTTCAAGAGGAAATAAAGCACATAGAGCCACACAAAAAGACTAGGGTGACCAGAGTATTCGAAAAGAAATCAGGAGTAGTATCGACCGTTGACAAAGGAAAGCATCCAATAAAGATATACGCATAAGAGCATCGCTAGTCTTCGTCACAATACTCTCGGAAACAGAATATTCAATCAAATCAGCGACCACCTCAAGAGGGATCACCTCGAGCAGGGGATAAGAAAATGTCCCTGTTAGAGTGACGTAAGATGGTGTATTCTTTCAAAGATGAATCTATACCTAAAATATTTAAAAGTCTGATGAAGAAGTCATAATTCAAACTACCAGATCCAAAGAAGCCCAAAGAGGTGGATAGGAAGAATGAGCCAAATTATTGCCCATACCACCAATTGCTCGGGCACACTATAGAAAAATGCTTCGTNTTTTGATTTGATATTCTATAAATTAAACTAAATCATGTTGTGCTGCGCACGCTTTGAAAATTTTTTATACTAAATAAATTTTACACTTTTTCTTAAACAAGATTTTAAAATATCCATAAATTAAGACCTGCCTGGTTTATAGATTAACCTCTACTTTCAATGCTTCCACTAAAAATTACGAGTTTTTTGGCCATATAGCTAACCCCAAAACTTTCTGTTTTCATGCCTACTGCAATGGCCTACCCAACGCTGACCTTTTCCTGTAACCTGCCGACGAGTCACAAAACCCACAACCTTGCTCCTACCATCAAATTCGGAGCTGGATTTGAAGATCTTGAGGTCATTCTTGGGAAAGCCCGATTTGTAGTAATGAAGATTGTTGCTACGGAAATACAATAATCATCTGTAGAATTTAGCTTGAACTGCCTTCAAGACTTCCCTGCCTGTAAGAACTCTAAACTTCTGTCGTCGCGGTACCCACCAAATATGCTAGCCACGCTGCTGCTAAAGGGAAATAAGTAATGACTATTAAGGATCCAACTGAGGAATTAACTGTCCCACCACCTGTATTTGAAATCAGATCAAGTTCAAGGATTGTATCACTGACCCGAACTCAAAGGAGGAATCATAACAAAAAAGTTTGGAGGGCCATTATAGCACAGGCTCCCAAAGAGACATCCGTTGAAGAGGAGCCTCATCAAGATGAAGAAGTGTTACCAAAAATTTATCCATTCTTACGAGGGAGTAGATTCCATCATCTAACGGATACCGATGGATATGAGAGTATCTGGAGAATCGATGTTGCATTACCACCACTTCATGGACACGGTGAGGAGAGGAAAAGGTTCACTCCTATCACCCGAGTTAGTGCAGATTTCAGAAGGCTTGCTACCTAAGAAGGATGTTCAATTAGCAAGTTACTTAAACGTGTGGGAGATGCAATTTCCCCTCGCATGAAGAAGGAAATTTTGAAGGGCGTCAAGTCCGCCAGACAGTCTCACAAAACAACTGGAGTGCCACCTACTCGCATCTCCATTTAGTTCCGTTTAGGGAGCAAAGTTGATACCACAGTAATTACTACTGATTACACTGCCACCAGGAACACAGGTCGTCGATCGGTTAAGTCAAGACAAGGTTCGAAAATATTACTCGCAACCCATTATGGAGACATTCCTACAATCCCAAAGGCAAAGACAAGACGATTATCTGGCACTGTAACTGGTATACACCACGGGGAGCATACTTTTCCTCGACATATTGATGTTTCTACTAAGATACTCCGTCCTAAGTCATCATCATTGAAAAAAAAAGTATGGACACCTAAGGTCGCTGCACCGATACAGTCCGATGAACCCGCGGGACAGGAAATGAAACCATGGTCTGAAATATCTGACATCGTCGCAACAATAACCAGCGAGAAGGAGGAACAAGTAGAGGATGTCCATCAGGGTCCTCCAGATCTTAAAGAAATCAAGAAATCAATAATTGAAGAGAAATTTAAGAAACTCAGAATCGAGATTTCCGAGTTAGCTCGAGAACACGGAGTTTCCGTCGATAGCGACGATGAAAATTTTGATTACAATGATTAATAGGAGGAAGATTTCATGGATGTCAATGTAATCCAAATTAGAGGCACCACATCTGCGTGCGAGGCTCAACCTCACACTCAAGAGAATGCTGTAGATGAGCTACGTAGGGTCGTCCTTCTAAGGGATGAGCAAGTTAGTCTACTGGAGAAAAGAATATAAGAGATGACTGCAGCTATGACCGCCATGACCACCATTCAGGGGCAATCTCAAGCTTCGCAATTAGCTTCTTCAGAAATCAATCAGCTGGAAATTATACACATCACAAATGAAAGAAGAGAGGTTACTTCAGCAAATAAAGATTAGCAACCGAGGAAAGATTCTCCATCAATTTCCATGCCAGAAAAGGAATTCAAGCAAATGATTGAATAAGTGAGGGACGCTTTAACCCAGTCTAATGGTGGTGCATTGGTTCTAAAAGGTAGACCATACCCAAATAAGTTCAATGTTGTGCCTTACCCCAAGAGTTTTATGGCCCCAAACTTCAAGATATTTGGGGGGACTGGAAATCCCAGACAGCATATAACACATTTCAGAGCCAGTTGTGGCAACACAAGAAATAGTGAAGCTCTACTCTTCCAGTAGTTTGTCAGCAGCTTGTCAGGAATTACTTTTGACTGGTACGCTGACTTGCTCAATGGGTCAGTTAAAACATTTTTTGAATTAGAACAGATATTTGTGAAAAGATTTGCCGGGGCGCAACACCATGTGTCTATTGGAGAGCTCATGATGGAAAAACAAAAGCTTAGTGAAACTTTGGTGGACTGTATTTTGAGGTGGAGAAACCTTAGCATGAAATGTGAACCTCAGCTACAGGAACATCATGTGATTTAGATTTACTCAAAAGCATTCATGGGCCAGTAGCTTTCATGCTTAAGGGACTCAACATCAAATCCTTCGAGAAGCTTCATTCATGGGCCATTAGATTTCATGCTTACGGGACTCACCATCAAATTCTTCGAGAAGCTACTCAGTAAAGCCAACAGTCTTCAAGAAGAAAACCTCAGCTACAGGAATATCATGCGATTGAAATTCTACTCAAGAGCATTCATGGGCCAGTAGCTTGGGACTCACCATAAATCCTTTCAGAATCACTTAGCAAGGCCAACAGTCTTCAAGAGGAAATAAAGCACATAGAGCCACAAAAAAAGACTAAGGTGACCAGAGTATTTGAAAAGAAATCAGGAGTAGTATTCAATCGAAGAACATCGCCAGTCTTCGTCACAATACTCTCAGAAACAGAATATTCAATCGAATCAGCGACCACCTCAAGAGGGATCACCTCGAGTAGGGGCTAAGAAAATGTCCCTGTTAGAGTGACGCGAGACGGTGTATTCTTTCAAAGATGAATCTATACCTAAAATATTCAAAAGTCTGATGAAGAAGTCATAATTCAAACTACCAGATCCAAAGAAGCCCAAAGAGGAGGATAGGAAGAATGAGCCAAATTATTGCCCATACCACCAATTGCTCGGGCACACTATAGAAAAATGCTTCATCTTTAAGGATTGGCTCGAGAGGAACCTTAAAGAAGAGAACATAATAATCCCAAAAGATAATTTAAAAGATCCTAAAAATGGTTCCATAAATATGATTTTGGCCGAGCCAATCTCCCCAATCAATCCATATACTGGAACAGATGGATGGAGTATAACTTTGGATGAACTCAAGAGGTTCCTTAATCAAATTCAGGATTCATTGAAACAAGCTTCTACAAATATCGAAGAAGAATGGAATGAGGTCTAGAGTAGATCATCCAAGAAAATACTGAACAAGATCCAATCTGCATCAAAATAAGCCTCCATTCAAGAGTTCGCAACATATCAAGCCCGAGATGAAGGTTTCATCAGGAGATCCATCATTGTCAAAGACAAAGAACAAGAACAAAAGCCTCACTACAAAGATTGATAACACGGGGGGTAGGATAGGGGTTGCCTCTCGGATTTGGGGAAGAAAATCCTCAAACCCTTGACTTTGTATGATTGTTCTTTTGTCCCTCCGGGGTCTTATGAATATAATGATTGTGATTTCAGCTACGTTTTAACTATTTTTGGTGAGAACATACCTGATCATGCCCAAGCTAGTTTTGATCTTGATCCCCAAAATAATCCTCAAATCATACCTGAGTCTGATGAACTCGTTGTCAAGTCCAAAGAAGACATTAATGACACCGCTTACGATAGCACCGATAAGGAGGAGACAATTCCCAAGCATCACGGTACACCACTTAGCATTAACTTAGATCTTTTCGACAAAGAGGAAAAGACACCGGAAGATTCAACAATGATATCTCAAGAAGAAGAAATCACAGAAGTTAACTTAAGGAGCAGAAAAAGTGTTACCACCAAGGACAGCTCCAACAGATAAAGGAAAGCAAATAATGACCCGAGAAGAGATACACCCACCTCCACCTGTGGAAGAACCACATAATCAAGATAAAATTTAAGGATCATACAAAAAAGACTACAACGTGCTTTCTCATCTTAGGAAGTTGTTGGCTCAATTAACTTAAGGAGCGGAAAAGTGTTACCACTAAGGATAGCTCCAACAGATAAAGGAAAGAAAATAATGACCCGAGAAGAGATACCCCCACCTTCACCAGTGGAAGAACCACATAATCAAGATAAAATTGAAGGATCATACAAAATAGACTACAACGTGCTAGCTCATCTTAGGAAGTTGCCGGCCAAATTAAGCATCTACGACGCTCTGATCCTATCAAAGGAGATGAAAAAGTCTCTGGTTACAGCTTTTCTTGATCTAGACATTTGCATAGCTCAGTTGGCCAACACATCCTCAAATGAAGTTTGCTCATTGAAAAGAACAGTCATGGGTAACCTTCACAGATGAAGACTTGCTGCTCGGTACCGCCGACCACAATCGTCCGCTCTACATCTTCATCAACATCGGCAGATTTGTGTTGTCAAGAGTTTTGGTAGATCTTCGAGCATCTCTTAACTTATGAGCCTACGAACATTGGCCTATTAGGATATTGAAGCTCAAGAGCTTATGGCTGATAAGATGATGTTAAGATGATTCAACTAAAAGGGAGAAAAAGCCCTCATATCAATTACATTACTTATGAAGATTGGAGAACTCGTGACAACCACTAAATTTTATATCATCAATGCCGATACCTCTTTTAACGCTCTACTAGGTTGACCATGGATTCATGAGCACAATATGGTTCCATCATTTCTACACCAGTGCATCAAATACCGTAAAGATGGTCAAGAAAATTGCATCAAAAGAGACCTACAGCCATTTTTAGTGCATGAAGTTGGTATCCATGAAGATGTTTCCTACTACGCCCCACCAAAGAAGATTGTCTTCTCTCGTGAAGTTATCACAAACAAAGAAGAAGATTCAGAAGATTACAAAAAGGAGGCCATTGAACTCCGCTTCAATGATCTTCCACCACTCCCTTACAACGAGTTGGTGAAAGTTCTTTTAGTTCGCACACCCGAGGTCGAGGCTGGGGATGCGGACGAGGAATGATCAATTTAATTGTTCAACAAACTAGGCTAACCATCAACATTGACAATGAAGATAGTTCTGAAGATGAGATAATGATGACAAGGTGGAAGAAACCTTAGAACAAGATATCCATAGAAGATACAAGAAAGAATAAATATGAAACAATGTATAATTGGATAAACCACTATGTAAATATTATGACCCTCACTCTGATTCTCCCTCAAAAGGTCGAGAGTTTAGAGGTCAAGGAAGTCCGTAGTGTTGTTATGATCCTCACTCCGATTCTCCCTCAAAAGGTTGAGAGTTTAGAGGTCAAGGAAGTCCATAGTGTTGGGTAAAGTCGATCAAATTTTACCATGCTTCTACCTATACTGAGCTTGAAAAATATGTAAATTTGGATGATTATTCTAATGAATTAATGGAATTGCCTTTTGGTTACTTCTTGCCTTGTGTTCAAAAGTTAATTCCTGGACACTTACCAAAACAAATGCCAAAAGATAAATTTCAACTTTTTGAAAAATTATAGAATGGTAAAAGGAAACTTACCAAAACAAATGCCAAAAGATAAATTTCAACTTTTTGAAAAACTATGGAATGCTACGAAATTTACCAAAACAAATGCCAAAAGATAAATTTCAACTCTTTGAAAAATTATGGAATACTATACATTTACCAAAACAAATGCCAAAAGATAAATTTCAACACTTTGAAAAATTGTGGAATACTACTTACCAAAACAAATGCCAAAAGATAAATTTTAACTTTTTTGAAAATTTATGGAATGTTAAAAGTCGAACTCCAAATTCAAAAGAGGGTCTCGGATTTGGTACAGTCGGACCAGTTAATAATTCTGAATTTTGCATGGCTGTTACTGCTGAGTTAGAAGAGGATTGTCTCGATATAGAGGATGACTCTACTGATCAACTAATAGAAGATACTCCCTCAGAACTTAAGGAGGAAATTAAATCTACCGTTGATGAATTGAAAGAGATTAACCTCGGGACTGAAGAACGAACCCGACCTACATTTATAAGTTTTCTACTCAGTGACAAAGAATCTATAGAATTGATTAAATTATTAACAAAATTTAAAGATTACTTTGCATGGAGCTACGATGAAATGCCATGACTGTCAGCAGAGGTTGCAGTTCATAACCTCGGGGTGGACAAGAATATAACCCCAGTAAAAAAAGCTTTTAGGAGAATGCGCCTCGAAATAGAACAAGTCATCGTCGAGGTGAAGAAACTAATAGACGCCAACTTTGTAAAAGAAGAATAGCACCCCACGTGGTTAGCTAACATTGTACTTGTTAAGAAGAAAAATGGACAGATCAGTGTTTGTGTTGACTTTAGAGATTTAAACAAGGCATGTCCAAAAGATGAGTTTTCACTACCCATACCAGAGATGATGGTGGATATCGCTTCAACACATGAAGTTTTCTCCTTCATGGACGGATCATTGGGATACAACCAAATCAAGATGGCTCCCAAGGCTGCAACACTTACAACCTTCAAAACACTGATTGGAATTTTCTGCTACATAGTGATGCCATACAGCCTAAAGAACGCCAGAGCAACATATTAGCGTGCAATGACAAAAATTTTTGACGACCTCATTCACAACCAAGTAGAATGCTACATGGATGATTTGGTCATCAAAATTAAACAAAAATAGACCATTTGTACGATTTAAGGATCATGTTTGAATGGTTACGACGATATGACCATAAAATGAACCTCTTAAAGTGCACATTTGGCATTACCTCCGGGAAATTTCTGGGATTTCTTGTTTGTCATCGGGGTATCGAGATCAACCCGGATAAAATTAAAGCTATCTTAGAAATGCCTCCTCCTAAAACCTTGAAACAACTACATTCCTTCCAGGAGAGGTTGGTATATCTGAGACGCTTTATTTCTAATCTCTCAGGTAGGTGTCAGCCTTTCTTGACATTAATTAAGCCAAATCTATTTGGAAAGAAAAATGCCAGCGGCCCTTTGAGGACGTTAAATAATATTTAATGACACCTCCTGTCTTGGAAGCCCTTATCCCTAGGAAACCTCTGATACTTTATACTGCGGCCTTAGATGACTCTCTTGGAGCCCTCTTAGCCCAAGTCAATGATGAGGGTAAAGAAAACGCACTCTACTACTTGATTCATCGCCTAATACCGATGGAGATAAGTTATCCACCTATTGAGAAGCATTGTCTGGCGTTAATTTTTGTCGCCTAAAAGCTTAGACATTACATGCTTTCTCATAAGATTACCCTAATCTCGAAGGTTAATCTGTTACAATATCTGATGACCTGACCAACACTCTCCGGATGTTTAGCAAGATGGTCAATGATCTTATTGCAATTTGATATAACTTTTGTTCCCCTCCGTCCTATCAAGGGACAGATACTAGCAGACTTTCTCACTGCACACTCACTGCCAGCTAGATCCTCTCTCAACGATAAGTTACCAGAAGAGCAAATACTACAAATGGAATTCTCTACTGCGCAACGCTGGGAGATGTACTTTGATGGCGCTTCATCAGTCAGAAAAGACAAAGGATCAGGCACAGTTATACCAGGCAAAGCAGGGATTGGTTTGATCTTTATCACACCAGATAAGGGTATGTTGAGGTTCTCATACCACCTTGCACTAACAATGAAGTGGAATATGAAGCTTTAATCACCATATTGGAAATGGAAATCTCAATGGATATATCAAACATTTCCATCTATGGTGACTCCCAACTCTTCATCCAGCAAGTCGTCGGACAATACAAAATTTTGAAACCAAGGTTAGCATAATACCATCAGTACACGATGAAGCTCCTGAAGCAAATTCTTGATGTGAATTTCTACCAGATTCCTAGGGGAGATAATGCCCATGCCAACGCTCTAGCAAAACTTGCTAAGGAAATGGCGTGTCCCCCGGAGGATTCTATTGAAGACGCAGTGCAAGGAAGACGAGTCTTGTCTGAGATCAACTTCAAAACTCTACACAAGCTTAGAAAATAATAAATAATAAATACAACTGTAGACATCAACGAAGATTGGTGTAAGCCATTAATTGAATATTTGCATATTGGAAAGCTACCAGAAGACAAGTCTGAGGCGCACCACATCACAAGAAGGGCTATGTCTTATGCCCTGATGGGAAACGTTCTCTACAGAAGATCATTCGACCAAATGTGGCTACGGTGTTTGAGCAGAGCTTAAGAACATAATATTGTCAAAAAAGTACATGCCAAATTTTGTGGAGCTCACCAGTCAGGATTGAAAATAAAAATGAAGATGAAAAGACTCAGATGTTATTGGTCAGCAATGATGTCCAATTGCATGGATACAGGCAGAAGATATCACCAATGCCAAGTGCATGGGGTGGTCTTACACCAGCCTCCGAATGTTCTACACTAAACTATTGCCTCGTGGCCATTCGAGTGTTGGGGCACGAATATAATAGGTTCAATAGACCCTCCATCTTCCAGAAGACATAGGTTTATACTTGCCGCTACATATTACTTCTCCAAATGGGCAGAGATAGTACCGTTATGTGAGGTGACGACACAACACATCCTTTAATTTTTCAAAAGCCAAGTCATCTACCGTTTTGGAGTACCGCAAAGAATAATTTTCAATAATGGGAAAGCTTTCAGAAGCACAAAGATCAATAATTTCATCAAAAGACATGAGATAGATTGGAGAAACTCTACGACTTACTATCCCAGAGCAAATGGTCTGGCTGAAGCCTTCAACAAAATATTGGTACATATTTTGAAGAAAACACTGGATGAAAACAAAAGAGATTGGCAAGATAAACTATTAGAAGCCTTGTGGGCCTACCAGACGACTTTCAGAACTCCCACTCAGTGTATATCCTATATGCTCGTGTATGGGTCCGAGGTCGTGCTACCGCTGGAAATCTAGACACCACCTCTCAGAGTCGCCGTTGTCAATCAACTCACAATAGAGAAAAGTGTAAAACTCAGACTTGAAGAATTGGAAGGTCTCGAGGGAAAATGAAGAGAAGCACAACAACATTTGGAGCTTTACCAAGCAAAGATGGTACAAGCCCATGACAAATTGGTCCGCCCAAGGACATTCAAAGTTGGTGACCTCGTACTTGTGCTCAAAAGACCTATTATTGCACACCGCAAAATAAGTGAAAAATTCAAGCCGACTTGGGAGGGACCATTTGTCTTTGAAAATGTCTACACAAGAGGAGCCTACCAGTTAGTGGACTTCCAGGGCGAAAGACCCATGTTACCAATAAATGGATGATATCTGAACGTAACCTGATGCCGCTTGCCTCTACTTGCTTTGAAACTTTGGAAACTTTAATTGTTTTGGGGTTATCTATATGGCCAAATGTCTATGACCGGGTCCAAATTTTGTAATTAACCTCAATATAATGAAAATTTTGAGAAAAATATTTTAAACTTCAATTTTTCCCTTTCCACTTTTGAGTATAATGTTCCACAAAAATTTAACAAAACACATACATAAAGTAAACGATTTGTTACACTAAAATAAGCTAAAATTTACTTTAATAAATACTTTATTTTTTTCTTGTTCATCACAAGTTTTGGTCCACTGACGTTTTTCCTGCCGTCTGCAGAAAAATGTCAGGACAGAGGCTGATCTTTGCTTTCAAGGATGGCTGGAGCCTCGCACTAAATGAGGAGATGGCACCACAGTGCGGTACCATAGATTTCAACATGGATTTTAACTAGGCTGACATGGACTATGAAGGTCCTCTCATGGATTTAGTCAGCTGCAAAAAGAAAGAGGGATTGCCTTCACTACTGAGGGTGACAGCTAAAGATAATGTATCACACAAAGGCAAGAATGTGATAACAGAGCAAGATCTGATGGAAGGGCCCAGCCGTCTGCCCTCCATGGTAGCTACACCAGTCGGGGGCCTAGTAGCTGCCAATAACGAATGACTGTCAAGTACTTTGCTTCGCAGGACGCAACGCACGAACGCCAGTCGCAAGAAGTAGAGAGCATTTCTATGACAAGAACACAGACATCAGAGAGAGACCAATCACTTGCTCCCTCCTTTTCCTGAGGGGCATATTTCTGATCCATACCTGAAAGAAACTTCTGCTAGCCTACCCACCACGGATGATGAACCAGGATTCGTGACAAAGTGAGATACACTTTCAGTTTCAGATGTTTTATGTAAGCGCTGCCCGACATGCAACGTTGAAATACTAGTCGGGACATCAGCCACGGGCGCGTTTTTAGATTGCCCGGATTGCAATGTTCTACATTTAAAACATTTTAGTACATTGGAAGAGTATACCTTAAGCACCGACAGGTCTTAGACTTCAGATTTTATGATGGATGAGACATACATCCCATTAGGGACAGATCAGTATGTACCATGCAGCCCAGGGTTGTACATCCCGCTAGATGTCGAGTCTCATGTTCCAGATCAACCAGCGCCAGTTTTGGTTCCTACCAATGCTCGAAGAGAGGAACACCCGCAATAGCTACCGACCCCTAGTACGATGGAGTACTACAAGATAAGCAAAAAAAAAAAAACAAGAGAATTTGAATTTTATGAGAAGTTCAAGGAAAATTCATCAACAAACTGGAAGGCCTGGAACTTTATACCAGGGTTTTCTCCGAGAGTGACAAAAGAAGCATTCTGGACTGCATCTTTGATTTGAGAGATAGAGGCCGAGTGGGCCTTCTCATGGAAAGAACATACTCTGAGCCGAAGAAATGGATGAGAGGAAAAGGTAGAATCACCATTCAGTGCGGTTGCTGTTATAACTTCACAAATGACAGACAAGGGAATCAGCCTAGGATCTTCATACATGACCAAGAAGATCCACTATCACCAATGATAAAGTCGATGATCAAAAGAATGTTCAAATGGAGTATTCTGCCTGCTACCTGCATTCCAAATAGTTGTATTGTCAACATCTATGAAGAGGGTGATTGCATTCCTCCACACATTGATCATCATGATTTTGTAAGACCCTTCTGCACGGTCTCATTTCTGAGCAAGAGAAATATTTTATTTGGGAAATAAATCGATATCGTCGGCCCTGGTGAGTTCAGAGTTTCTGTGGGGATTCCTCTACCAGTCGGTTAAGTGCTCGTTCTTAAAGGCAACGGTGCAGACGTCACAAAACATTGCATTTTAGGGGTACGACACTGTAGGGTGTCTGTGACTTTTCGTAGGATGGATGAGAGCAAAATTTCATATGGATTCCAGCCGGACCCGGAACTGGAAGAGCTACTAACGTACAAGCTATGAGAGGGTTGCACCTCTAAGTACATGCAAAGAGAACTCTTATCTTGGAGCATGACTTAGAAGGTCTGCTTGATCAGGAGCTCGTCGTACCTAGTACAGATGGTCAAGGGTTCACATTTTTCTTATATAACAACATGACATTTATCTGATATATTTAGCCTACAATGTATTCATGGCATGAGATGTTCTGAATGTACTTCGACATGGACTATATATTGTACCTTTTTAGGCGTCAGCCCATGTTCGATCTGTGACATCTTTGTTGAAGCAGATTAATGGAAATTTTTATCTCAAAAATGTGTCTTTTTTTTCAGTTGCCTTTTTGTGCGATGGATGAAAGCCACGAACCATGCGTTGGTTCAAAATTTCAATGAACAAAGAACGAAACAACAAATTTTTAACAATAAAAAAAAATTTAAATAAAAATAATCACCAATGAATAAACAACAAAACAATATTCTTTTGAAAATCAACCAATTAAAATTAAAATTTAAAAGAAATATTTTGAAAATTAAATGTAATAGAAACAACTAGAAATGAAAATGAATCTTTTGAGTGTATTATCTAATTTTCGAAGTTTCTTACTCTTTGTGCGCGTAGCACAGCCATCTTTATCTGCATTAACTCTCTTCACGTCCCCACAAAATTTCACATTCTGCACAAAACCCCACAAAGCTCTACAAATCTTCTTCAAATTAACCTTTTCACATGACACATTTCTGCAAATTCAACATCACAAACTCTCTACACATGTGGTTAGTACCCAAATTTTGACTCCCCATTTCTGAGGATTGGTATAAGGCCCCTCCACGACTTTCAATTCTCTACCCACATCTTCAAGATAGAAGTAAGTCTCCCCTTTATAGAACATCGCATCCTATTCTCAACTCCGTTCGAGATTGGTGTAAGGCCCCTCCACGGCTTCCAATTCTCTACATACATCTTCGAGATAGGAGTAAGACTCCCCTTTATGGAACATCGCATCCTATTCTCAACACCTTTTGAAATTGGTGTAAGGCCCCTCCACAGCTTCCAATTCTCTACCTACATCTTTGAGATAGGAGTAAGACTCCCCTTTATGGAACATTGCATCCTATTCTCAACCTTTCGAGATTGGTGCATGGCCCCTCCATGGCTTTCAATTCTTTACCTACATCTTTGAGATTTGTGTAAGGCCCCTGCACGGCTTCCAATTCTCTACCTACATCTTCGAGATAGGAATAAGACTCCCCTTTATGGAACATCGCATCCTACTCTCAACACCTTTCGAGATTGCTGTAAGGCCCCTCCACGACTTCCAATTCTCTACTTACATCTTTGAGATTGGTGTAAGGCCCCTCCCTGGCTTCCAATTCTCTACTTACATCTTTGAGAAAGGAGTAAGACTCCCCTTAATGGAACATTGCATCCTACTCTCAACCTTTTGAGATTGGTGTAAGGCCCCTCCACGGCTTCCAATTCTCTAACTACATCTTCGAGATAGGAGTAAGACTCCCCTTTATGGAACATCACATCCTATTCTCAACACCTCTCGAGATTGGTGTAAGGCCCCTCCACGACATCCAATTCTCTATCTACTTCTTTGAGATAGGAGTAAGACTCCCCTTTATATGGAACATTGCATCCTATTCTCAACACCTTTCGAGATTGGTGTAAGTCCCCTCAATGACGTCCAATTCTCTACTCACACCTTTCAAGATAAGAATAAGACCCCCCACCATGGCATCCTACTCTCAATATTCTAAGTCATCACCTACACATTGATTCCCATCCTTTATAAATACCTAAAATTTCATAACTCAAAATTCACTCTCCGATCCCCAGCGAGAGTCCCTACTCCTTGATTTCCATCAAAAGATCATATGCTAATATCCTCAGCAGAAACAAATCACACACACAACTCTACACATACTTTTAGGTCTGTTGACTTAGAAGTTTGTATTGGTTTTTTTTTATATCATTAGTCAACGCCAATACGCGCAGTGTGCTTGCTCAGTACACCACACCTATTAGGGGTCCATTTGTTGACCTCACTTTTGGTTGAGGTTTAGTTTTCTTCTCTTCAGTAGCCTAAGGTGTAGCCATAGAACTTTCCTATTGACTATTCTTAGAAAACTAGACAAGGAACCCTCACAATTAAAAATTTCAAACTCTTCTCTACTCAACTTGACCTAACCTCTAGCACTTAGTAGATGGGGTCACTATGGGGGAAACTCAAGATGAGTCACCCTTAGGACTGCTAGACCTTAAGGTTGAACCCTGGGTGTCGGTCTAGGGCTAAGGCACTCACTTGCAATCACTTGTACTCACAATCACTCATTACCATAAACCTATAACTTCTAGGCTTTGGTCCCTTGATACTTTTGGGAGACTCCTGTAGGTGGTTCCCTAAACCAACTAGCCCTGGGCTAGGGTTTAGCTAATACTACTACATAGAGGACCCAAAATATGGTTTCCATTGGTCCATGGCTTATTGATGGTGGTTGGCACTCCAACTCTACCAAGATACCCAACCCCTTTTGCCCCCCAAATTACCTAGATACCCTCAAGACCCTAAATTTGGCCAAAATCTCCAAATCTAGCCAAAATACCCAACTTGACTGAAAAATTCATTTCAAACACTTTGGAAACACCCAAACTACCCAAAATCCCCAAATTGGCCAAATTACCAAATGCCCCTCTTTAGCCCAAAATTCCAAAAATTCCAAAAAAATCTCAATAATTTCCAAAACCTCCCAAATATTCCCAATTTTTTTCTCAACCATCACATGACCAAATTTGGCCAATTTGACCATATTTGAACAAAACCCCAAATTGCCCTTTAAAGGCCCATATTTTCCCCAAATTTCCTCAAATGTCTAGCCAATGGGTCTCAATTCACCCCAATTTCAATTCTAAACTCAAATTCACCATTGATTTGACCAATCTAGACCAAATCTAAGCTTAATTGGTCCATCATTTAGACCCAATTTTGATTTAAACCAAAAACCCAATTGTGGACCTATAACTTTGTTCCACCCAATTGAACCCATAGCCCACTCAATTGGCCATAATTTATGTTGAAAAATCTTCATAGCATTCCCACACATCAAAATTCACTTTCAATTGGCCTTGGTGAAACCTCAATTCATTTGATGTCAACCTAAGTCCAAAAACCCCAAATTTGCCCCAAATTGGCCATGTCTCAAAATCTCACCAAATTGATGGCCTTAGCCCAAAAATTTTCATTCTATCCCTTCATAAGAAATCTTCAGAACACCTCCCTTGATCATGTGGACCATTCAAATTGGACTTATCCCAAGGTTATCCCAACCTAGACCCATGTCTAGTCCAACACACCAAAAATTGACCAAACTCCAAAAATCCCTCAAATTGACTTACCAATTGAACTCAAAATCACTTGAGCCCTTCACCAAAAATCTTCATAACAATCTTCTACACATTGTTGATCAATCCATTGGGTCATTTGACATGGATAATATAACCCAAACCCAAACTTTGATCACTTGAACCCATGCATTAAAGAAGGCCTAACCACCCCAAAGTCATCAAATTAACTCCACCTCAGCCATTTGTTAGACCCTAAGACTGAGCCAAAACCCATCTAACCACCTAAAATAAGCCATAGACCAAAAGTCCCCAAAATTAAGGGATTTTATTCCCAAAAATGCACATGCATAAGATACCCTTACCAAAACTTAACCTCATTGCATTAAGTTGCTTTGACAGATTCCTCTGGATGCTTTGAGCACCTAGCCACCTCCCCCTGCCATGGCCGACCAGCCTAGTCACCGGAGAAGCTGAAAACCAAGAGCCACTCCCTTGAAACTTCACCCAAATTAAACGTAGAGACCAACTCAGCCAAACCAAATTGTAAAGCTCCTCTGCCCTCCACCTAAGCACCACAATGCACCCAAACATTTGCCTTGAGCGCCACCCCATGGCCATTTTTATAAAAACACACCTCCAGGACCATGGGAGGTGTGCTAAAAATTTCTTAGAGAGAGCCCCCCAAACTTCCACAGAGCTTCTCTGGGATCCCCTCAGTGCAATCCAACCCTTTTCCCCCACTGAATTCCATTGTGGAAACTCAATTTTGAGCTCAAACCTCTGCCAAAAATCAGGACAGAGCTCATTACACTTTCACAGTCCACCAAACTTCAATTACTTGTGCCCACACCTTCACAATCAAGAAAAAAGCCAAAGCCCCACAAAATCCTCCTCTGAAATAGCCTCTACAATAGCTCTAGACCTACACCCAAATCCAGTTGTGATTGAAATCATATCTAGGCTTCACACCAAGACCAGAGACTCAATCCCTAGCCTCTTTGGATCATAACGAATGTGCCGAGACCCTCTGATCGAAGCTTCACTTCTTAGAGCGAAGGTATAAAACTTCTGTTTCTCCCGAGCCCTTATTGATTCTCCATTTAATTAGGCTAAATTTAATTGCATGATTACTATATAGATGTGTTCGTGTCACTTAGACGAGTCCCTAGGGTCAAACCCAAATTGATTTGGTCGAATCTAGGCTGAGATCTTAAGATTTTAGTGTGGACGGTCACAGGATCACTCTATCAGGGATGATGACGGCGAGCCGTTTGATCAAGCCTGTATCAAATGGATGGAGGAGATCGAGCTGGATAGTGGTTCGAAACATAAACCGCGGGTTGAGTTAGTAGCTACGTAGATGGCGGCGTCCAACCAGAGCGTACCACTCGTGCCTTCGGAGTTGCCTAGGATCTAGTTAGCACGCATTGTTTAAATAGATAAATAGGGATTTTTTCTATTTATTTAAATACCCCTAACTTACAAAATTCATATCTTTGTGTAGAAAAATCACAAAAATAAAATAAAAATACCCTCTTGCTCAGTGAATAGAGGAGAATAATGTGAATATAACTTTAAGTCCATGTGATGCATATTTTATTTTTAATTAATTAAACACTAATTTGAATCTTTTGATTCTCATGCATGTAGACTTATCACCATAGCTTCAATTTTTGGCATGTTGTAGCCTCTATCAAGGGGAACATGTTCTGATTTTTCCAAAGTCAGAGGAGGTCCCTAGACAGAGAACCACATTTTTCAAGTTTATGTGCATTATTTGCTTAAAATAATCATGGAAATTAGCATGTTGCTTAGGAAAAATTCAAGAAAATTTTGGATAGGTTTATTATGACCAAATAACCCTTAGAAAAATTTTTCATGGGCCAAGTAATTCAAAAGACACCTAATCTTTACAAACCCTAAATCACTAAGATAATTAATTTTGAAAAATACAAATAGCAAAATGACTTCATTTTTGAGCTCCATTATTTATTAGGATTTAGAGAACTCACTATAAAAATTTCAAAGCATTTTAAGTTCATTTGATAAATTAAATTGATTTTTCAAGTTAAATAACATTTTTGGCATAAAAATGATTTTTAAAAATCAAAATATAACTTGAAAAATTATAAAACTTGGTCTTTTGAGTTCTATGTGATCAGGGGTATTTTCTAAAATTAAAATGATATTTAAAATAAAAACGTGATTTTTAGCTTATTTTAAATATAAAAATAATTTAAAAAATTCATAAAAGTCACAAAAATAATAAAATTCATGAATATATTCTAAATTGTTTTCTAAGCACTTAGGAACAATTGGAATATTTTTCCTAGTTTTCTAAATAAAGATATTGAATTTTAAAGCATAAAAATGATTTTTAAAGGCTAAAAATGGGTTTTCATTGAGAATAATTCCAATAAATCAAATAAAACTCAGAAAAATATAAATTCTTCTCCTTTAAGTTATGTGACCTTAGGGAGATTTTTCAAAAATATAAAACTTAATTTTCCCCATTTAAAATATTTTTTATTTAATAAATGGCTCATAACTTAAAATAATTCTTAAAATTCAAATAAAACTCAAAAAATTTGGTCCAAAGGTTTTTCTAGTCTAGGTCTACCTCCAAGAAAAATTTTAAGGGATTGGGATTTACCTTGATCAAGTTATGGATTTACCTTGATCAAGTTAGGAATTTTCTAGTCTAGTCTAGGTCTGCATCCAAGAAAAATTTTAAGGGATTGGGATTTACCTTAATTGGTAGAAACCAAACTTACTTTTCCAATTGAAAAGATAAGTTAATAAAATTTTAAATTATTAAAATTTGGAAGTTTATTAAAATAAAATGAACTTAGGCTTAGGGGTATGACTTTTGAAGACAATAACCAATCAATTTAATACCCCTATTTTGATTTTCAAATAAAATTTAAATCATGAATTATGATCACCTAAAGCTTAATTATTTCAAAGCTAATTAAGACACTCGCCAAGGTCTTAAGGACTTAGTAATGAGTTAAGCTAAATCAAGTTTCATTTAAGTAAGGATTAGAAAAGTAAACATCATTTAAAATTAAAACATCTTTCAAACACTACAAGCCCAATTATAACCAAAATTTGGTTAAGGGTTCCAATAGCACTAACTTGTCTCTTTAAGAGTCTTCACCCACATAATTTTCAAAATTAAATTAAAGATGATAATTACCCTATTTTTAGGGATAATTGAGACATCAATGTTCATTGAGCATTATGGTGTTTTATAGGATGAATTATTAAGCAAATTAATAACTTTAAAAGAACTCAGGATTTTCCACCAGGCAGCGAGAGAGTAGCATAGACCTGCTTCTTTCTCTAGATCTGTTGGATACCTCGGAGATCTACTAAACTTAAGATGTTTTGCTTGAAAAAATTATCCTTAATTAAAATCTTAAGGACCCACCAAGATTTGACATAGGGTTAGATAGGTCGTCAAAATTTTATTTCCCTATTTCATATAAACTCCCTTAACATGCATTTTGAGTTTCAGGTGGTGGATCGAGAAGACTCGCCAGGTATGCTTTTACAGTTTTCAGCGTTGTCTTTCTTGTACTTTCATACTGTGCTTTTATACCTGCAAACTTGCATGATAAACAATGATATCACCCATGAAAACTAAAACTATCAGGATAGCCACAAAACTAAAACCAAAACCAAAACTAAAATCAACCAAGATAAAATTCACCGCCACAACATTCAAAATATAACACAATTCAAAATTTAATCACAAACATCACACAAAACTACAATTGCAATTAAATTTAGGCGTCTATATCGGATGATCGGAAATCCCTCGGAGAACGTAACCTACGGTTGCTAACGAGGCTTCCCATTGTCTAAATGAAATTATGGAACTCATTGAGTTGAGTTTAGTAAATTCATTTGGACTAAGTGAATCCAATAGAAAATAGTGGTGTCAGAATGAGGGTTTAGTAAGTTCATTTGGACTAAGTGAATCCAATAGAAAATAGTGATACCGGAACGAGGGAGCCGTAGGATCCTAACTGGTGTCGCTCTAATCAACTTTAATATGACCTCATAAAATTTAAAGATGCGTTTGATAAGTTCATTTGGACTAAGTGAATCCAATAGAAAATAGTGATGCCGGAACGAGGGATTTGGTAAGTTCATTTGGACTAAGTGAATCCAATAGAAAATAGTGATACCGGAACGAGGGAACCGTTCGGTGTCGCTCTAATCAAATTTAACATGCTCCCATAAAATTTAAAGAACTACGACCATAAGGTCACCTGATTTGACATCATAACTTGACACACTAAAAAACTCAAACTCGCCACAGTAAGGAGCTTGGAGCTAGCATGTTGGGCAGCACGACCATCTTCAACAGCAAAACCCGTCTTCCCCAGCTAAACCAGTCTTCCTTTCTTAGACTTAAACAACAAAGCCATAGGACTTCGAGGTTGCTTGCTTATGCAACTTGAATCCTCACCTTATCTTTAGGCCTTTGTACAGCCCTGTTATACAATATAAGCCCTAACCTTTATTAGGATTCCGAGGTTGTCTTTCGTCACGATCTAAACCCTCACATTTTTCAGGCTATTTGTGTGATAGTTTCACACGAATGTAAGCTCTAACTAATAAAACTGGCATGATGAAACACCTAAATATTTCCCCTCAAAACTGAAGCCAAACATTAGGATAGCTTGGGAAGTCACTGTGGTTCCCCTCTGGATCCATGACATCACCTAGTTCTTCTTTCTTTGGACTCCACAACAAAATGTTCCAAATTTGAACCAATCCCCTTTCACACCTCTTTGTTTGATCTCATTTAAAAGTCCTATCCTTTGAAATTTCTTGAAGATAATATTTCATGATATTTATCGAGAGTCTTCTTAAGTGACTTTGGTCATTTAAGATGTAATTAACTATAGGGGTTTGCCCTTATAGGAAGCATGTCCGAACCCAGCTTAATATAAACCCTATTTAATTTTTTATATTAAATAGGGGAACTTGTCGGCAAATATAAAGGTTTCGCAGACCAAAAGCATGTCTTATATTCTTTAGTTTATTTGATCGAGCCTCATTTTTAAGTCTTATTTTTATCCTTCAGGATAGATACAGGATTTGAGGTACAACGCTCTTTCATTTAAACTATGAAAAATATGGGGTCAATGATTTGAGGTATAGTGCTCTTTCATTTAAACTATGAAAAATATGGGGTCAGTTTGATTTCATCTATATATATATATATATATATATTAAAATGTCTCGATTCCGGCGGCCGACAGCTTCCAACGGATTATAAATTAAAACATCCTTCTGAAGCGGGTGACTAGATTTTGATTCCATTGACCAACAGCTTCTTACGGGCAACTCCCTCCAACCAAAAAATTGCACCGATAGTTCGATATTCAATGCTTAATAAAAAAGTCCTACCTTACTTAATAATGATACGTATAATTGTGAAGTATCCAAATATTTAAATATATTAGTTGCACAATTATTTGCTTGGGAGTCAAGTTTTTGGCGTCACTGTAAATATAGATAAATAAAATTGAGAATATAACCACACATACTTCGTACTTCGTAGTATTGTCATAAAAGTCAAGATCATATGCCAATTTTTCTAAGGTTCTTAGGCGCTGATAAACTAAGCCTAAAACATTTGCTTGTAATCATCAAATGATGCGATTACTTGAAATAATAGTGTGTTTGACTACTTGAGAACTAACTCCCTCAATGTGGTAAAGAAGAGAAAACATTTCAATGTGTTAAAGATGCTCAATTAATACATAATCAACTCAAATGAGGCTATGTGGTCAGTTAGATTGATACTCTCCTTATGACTCACTAGTGTTAGGATTTTCAACTTCTTTGGAAGCTCGACCTTAAATAATTTTAAGGAGAATGTATTCTCACACTATTAGAATGCCTTAGTATCAAAGTCGGTTGATCGATGCCGAGCCTGCAGCATCGAAGTATTGAGAGTCACATTCTCATTCTAGGAACGAGAGGATTCTTTAGTTGTTGGGCTCTAATCCTTCCTCTTAGGGGTTTTGTTATGTTCCTTCATCCATCTCATCTTGAATGGCATCCAACATTTGATCCTTCAACTCCTGGATCAGCTGGATTAGAATATCTTTGGTACACTCCATGTTGTCAGTGTCTCTATTATCAATTTATTTTCTAGGGGCTACTCCTCTTCTTATTTATGGCATGATTCATACTCACTGTACATTTTAGAATATTGAATCATATTTTTTCATTAAATCACGCCCAATGAACAGATCATACGAAGAGAGAGAGAGAGAGAGAGAGAGAGAGATAGAGTTGTGAATAACACTATGTTGTGTCAATCATGTCTTATTCATCTCTTTATTTATAGAAGAGAGGATACAATGGGAGGATGTTACATTTTTCCCACTATTAAGGTTTGTAGAAGGTATTTTTGGTGTTTTACATGTATGGGCTTATCATCAGGTTGCTTTCTGGATCGACACACTAAGCTCACTTGGCTTCGAGTCAGTAAGGGTTAACTCAATCGACTGAGGTTCAATTTAGTCACTGAGATTCGTTTGATCAATTGATCTTGGTTGATACAGATTGGCTGGCTTGATGTGGTCTCAGGGTCAATCCTTCACTCATGATGAGGTGCCTCAAAATCTTCTCACTTATGATAATTGGCTTGGATGTCCTTTTACATGATTTTTATCTGAATAGATTGTTCTTATATCTTTCAGTAGTATTTGGCCTGTCTTGGGGTTCAATCCACTTATGATATACAAGATTTAGCTCGAACAGTATCCTAGGCCTCATGGTCTTATGTTGGTCCGCCTTTCTTCAAAGTACTCTTTTCTTCTGGACCGTTAGATCTCTTCAGGATCAACATTGACACATTGCTTATGTACTCAGACCTACAAAATTGAGGTGATTATGAGAGGAAATATGAAACTTATAATACGATGATTTTTCACAACAATTTTGATATTGGTTTTAGCGAGAAGGAAAGGAAATGAACATTGAATCTAGTCCCATAATCTCGATCCCATCCTCACCCTTGTCAGTGCAGGATCTGCCCTTTGCTTTTAAATCCCATCCGCAAATCTCGATTACAAGTATTATATTTGCGGTAAGTTCGGATCCAAGACCTTGGTGGCCACATGACTTTCCACTATAAATCGATCTCTTACTCGCCTCAAACAGTGGGAAAAATTTTATGTTCGGACTCCTAACGTAGCTCTTCGTGTGGAGTCCAATAATATGTCGCCACCTATGCTACATTGCAGATGTTATTTCGTGTTATTAGAGTGGAACCGCGAAGGTTATTTCTGGGTTATTGAAGAAAAACTCATATATTTCACTACAATAACCTGAATATAAATCACATATAACGTTGAAATAACCTCCCCGATTCCACTTCAATGACCTAAAAATAACACCGTGGAGGTTATTTATAGGTTATTGAAGAGAAACCATATGTTCCAATTCAATAACCCCGAAATAACCTAGAAATTCGCGGTGATATTTTTGGGTTATTGAAGAGGAACCCACCCCGAAGGTTATTCCAGGATTGATTATGGGTTTTTGCGGAGTTCGTGGTTCTACTTTAATATTTTTTAGGTGGGTCCAATATAACATACATGGCGATATATTATTGGGAGTCCACACGTAGAGCTATGTTAGGTGTCCGGACAGAAAATTTTTCGCAAACCGTGACACCATCAATGCCGTAAAATTTGAAGTTTAGGTGTGAAATACATAAATTGACAATTTTGAGCATCTTGTATGTAACTCCCCGCTAGTTTTATATAAAAAATCAAACATTGTTTTGATTGCTGCTTTCTAGCAGTCATCGAAGGTAGATGGAAAAATGTAGTTTTCAGCTACAGCTTTTCAAAAACGCACACAAAAAATAATTTTGTTAAACAAAAAAAATTACGGTGCGACGCCACCTAGCTACCGCACCGTCCCAAACTCGCCCTAAGATGGCCTGCTTACTCATAAATCTAATACACTTTATTAAATAACCCTAAAATTAATATTGAAGGCTGAATACATTAAAGCTTATGGTTGGTTAAGGCCCGGTGTCCCAATCATATCTTCTCCTAGAAAGATTTTTTTAGTTGTTGTTTAAGGGAGTTTCNGTGATATTGCACCTTAATTGATAGTATTTTGATGTTTTCTTGCAGGTTGTTGATTTTTTGGACTTAAAAGAATGAAATTTGGAGTCAAAATGATATTTTTGAAGAAGTACTCAGCGCCGATCGTGCCAAAGGTAGTGCTGACCGTGCAAAATAATAAAACAGCTAAAATTTTAACTCAGCGCTGACGGTGCCAGACTAGCGTCGACGGCCCCAAAGGCGGTTTAGCCACCATTTCTAGAAGGTTCGATGTATTTGGACAATTTTTGAAGAGTTTTTTTAGGCACATCTTGGAGAACCGATCTTGGGCTTTATTTGGGGCTGAACTTCATCAGGAAATGGACTCCTTTTCACTCTAAAACGTTCCACCACGCTCCATTTTAGCCATTCTTCATAATCCATCTTAATTCCACCACCATATTGGAGTCCATTAGTGATTTTTCTTTTATAGTTTAGAGTTTGTGTGGTGAGATTTAGTGCGAAACTTTTTGTAAGTGTTGGAGAAGGAGAAAAGTGATAGATATCTTCTTCCTGCATTTCTAAGGAAAGGCTACAAGGGATTTGCTTTGAGAAAGAGTTTCAGATAAGTTTTGTTTTTTTATTAGTGTTGCATGAACTTTCTTTTATATATGAAATTTTTGTTTTGTTGTGTCTTTCTCATGAAATCTGAGTAGTTCCCTCTATCTTTCTCCCTACTCTGAGATATGGTGAAATGAAAAGATAATATGATGTGCCAATATTAAAATATGAAATAAATTGTGATGATTTTTCAACTCCAAACTTAATCTACATTTCGATCTGGCCAATTGAATTGTTAAATTATGTTGTGAAACATATGATCCGAGAAATGAAGTATGAGTTCTACAATAGAGTGAGGATCACATTTGATTTCATGGAAGAGAAATCTGTTCATGGATTTAAGTGCAAATAAATAGGGAAATATTCTTTGTTGGGTGTAGAATTGGAGAATCTTTAGGGTGACAGAGTAAAATCCACAATTAGGTCTTAGTGTTTAAAAACTAAAGCGAGAGTTAGCCTTCAGGTGAAGGGAAGTGGGAGCTCTGGAGCGATATTAGTGTTTAAAAACTAAAGCGAGAGTTAGCCTTCAAGGGAAGGGAAGTGGGAGCTCTGGAGTGGGTGTCGATATCCTCCTAGCCTAGACACAGATTTAGGGAATAAACCTAGGATTAGCCAATGATTTTCTATGCACTGTATCAGGGTAGAGAATTATAATTGCTCTTATTTGGCACAATACATATTATAAAAATTTATATCATCTCATTTCACCAGAACCCCATTGTAGTGAGAAGGATGCTTCTTCACATAAGAAATCTTCATTACATAAACATAGTTAGTAGTTTAGTATTTACTTTTTAAACTTTGCATTTCAGTCTTGTTAATAGTTAATTACTTTAGTTTTGATAACATCTCAACATTCAAAATTAGTGACAGTGATTTCATTTGATTTTCTGTAAATTTCTTAATAAAACTTATAATTTCTAAGTTACACCTTCCCCGTAGGATCGATATTTGGGGCTTAAATAGAAAGTCTTTTATTACTTGATAACTATACGTATACTTGCGTAGAATCCCATTATTAATTGTCTATAATAATATATATTTTACACAACTTACTTTTCATACAAGGATCAAGTTTTTGGCGCTGTAGTGGTGTCAACTTCATAAATCCTTACATATAAAAAATCAGGATCATCTGGCCATAGGGTTATCCCTAGGTGGTGTGGTCTTAGTCAGTCTTGCACACACACAATTGAACCCCTCACTTTCACTCACAACCTAAATCCTAAACCATGCATGCTTAACCTGATCCACTACTCTTTTGGAGACTCGTCTGGGTTTCTCACCCAAAATAGGGATTACCTTGGTCTCATGGCACCATAAGGGTAATTTTGTCATTGGTCTCCTCTTCCAAAGTCAAAAAACACCTCTAACCCCAAAATCTCTAATTTTCAATACTAGTTGCTAATTTTAAGTTAAAATAATTATATAAATTAAAATAAAATTCAAAAAATTATGGGACTTATTTTGGTAGGTTCCCTATGGTCAGGGAACTCTAGAGAAACTCTATAATTGGTTTAAATAATTATGTACATTATCATAGCCAATTAAATCATTAAAAATCATAAAAATTTAGGTAAATGTAATATAGCCCAAAAAATTGTTAAAATGGTTCCATAATATAAATAATGATTATTTTAACCCTTTGTAAGAGTTTGAATGTCATTTGAAATCTATTTAATATCAAAGTCTATATTTCAATTAAAAAAGGGATATTTTTAATAAAATAATTATNTGAGAAAACGAGAGGGTTAAAGTTGCTGTAACTAATTAAAAAATTGTAATAGCCATACTAATAAGCAATCAACAAATATTTATTATCCAAGATATTAGTTAGCATGAGTTTGGAGATCATCTTTTTAATAAAAAATATTTAAATTTTGATTAAAATCTATGTTGAATTCTTATTTCAACAAATTTATGTCAAAGTGATCAGCTCGACGAGATGAACCAAATAATACTAAAATTAGTTTAATCCGAGTCGTACCAATCCCATATCAAGTCGTTAAACATCTTTTAGAAGCTTTAAGTTTATTAATAGAAGACTAAAACGATTTTAAATCTGATAATTTTATAATTAAATCGAGCGTTTTGACAATCACAATTTCGTTTAATTCTGACAACATTCAGATACTTAAACGCTCACAGAATGTCATCCGATCGAGGAATCTTTCATGGTCCTTCTATGAAGTGATCTGAATTTTTTTATTTGTGGAAATGTCTCTCCTAAACTCATTAAATAAGGCTCTATCCTATTCTTAAGAGAGGGACCAGCCATTGAATTTAAAGAAAAACTGAAGTTTGGAGGAGAAACTGAAGTTCAACATCACTTGTAACTGCAGATTCGTCGAATATCTCCCACAGTAGAGTCGCTAACCACCATCAACCACCACGTGTCAAGTACCGTCTACCTTTGTCGGGTGCCTTTCAATTATTGCAACGAAGCTTTAAGCGGAGTCAAGACTTACGAGCGAAGAAGCATCGTGTGAAGCATCAATCGATATTTCGGAGTGATGAAGTATCATACGGAGCAGTGCATCATTCTAAATGTCGTGCCAACCTCGAAGATAGTATACTAAAGGTTCATCAACTACTCCCCACTACGACTGCTTCATAGAGTGGGGTATTGAGCTTATATATGTACAACAATTGTAACTCTAAAAACTGTGTAACTCTTTCCCATCAGTCAGACATGAACATATACATATAATCATCAATTCATAGTATATCATTTTATTAAAGCTAAGCACCATTGTTTTTTCTCTTTTTGAGTTTTTCATGTAAAAAATTCTAGTATTTCTACCCGTCACTTTTAATACCTAAGTGTATGCTAAATTCTCTTTCACACATCATTTTGACGTTGTCTGTGAGAAAGATAATCCTACCATGGAAGAACTTGTGAAACTTGTTAAATGGTCACTAGACACAACATTTGCAACAATGAAGCATCCGACTTCAACAACCACCATTCCCTGGGGCAGTCACGGAGCACAGGACGTCAATCCTCTACCACTTCCATCCTAGAGGGCACTATCTTGATGGTGAAGCTGCCTCGAGCCCCTCTTTGAAGGATTGAATGTGCAGGATGGAGGTGTCATAGAATGAGATCCTTTAGCTCTTATACAAGGCTTGGCAATAGATGCTCACACAACCAGTCCAACAGTTGAAGGGAAATGCTTTACTTGAGTGCACTCCTACAAAGCCACCTTCTTGCAATGAAACACTTCCTATGGATGGCAATCTCCTCGATACGGTGAGTCCTACTCATCAGTTCTGCACAGCTAGACCGACCGATAGCCCTCCAACGATCACGAGAAACTTGGCCTATTCTTATCTTACTATCACACCTGAAAATTTTATTAATGATGAGCTACGTAATCTTGTTCAAGAGGAGTTCCCTCTACGAAATAGGAATCACATCCCACTTGTCACAACTTCCAAAACTATTCACCTTGATCGAGGTTGTCCTCCAATATCCCATAGTAGTGGGGTTTATGTTCTCAAATTTTGATTCCTATGAAGGGGTAATTGACCAGTACGAGCAAGTTGACAACTATCGAACCATTAAGCACATTAAGCGTGTCTCTAAAGCGCTTCTATGTCAAGTGTTCTCTGCCACTCTCAATGGTCAAGCTCGCACCTAGATCTACTCTTTTCTTGTTGACCTCTTTTTTGCATGAAACATGTCTTTCTCTTTTTCTCTCTAGAAGATAGGGTTTAGCTTTTGGGTTTCTTTAATGGCTTTTCTTAGATCACTAGTGATTGGATCAATGTCAAATCAGCAATTAAAACATCCATTAACTTCTTATGGATTCACATATTTGATGTTGAATCCTTAACCTTTGGTTGAATTGATTGAGGTAAAGGCATTAAATATTAAGTTGAGTTCATATAGGCTTCAAAATTAACACTTTTCCCTATAGGATTAGGCCTTTTACTTTTTCGTCTCCTTTGGGCACTAATACATTTTTCACTTCTTTTAAAGTTTTTCTTGTTTTCATAAAGAGCCAATTTGGTATGAGATTCTTCTTGAACTAANGATAGGCTTAGGCCTTTTACTTTTTCTTCTCCTTTGGGCACTAATACTTTTTTCACTTCTTTTAAAGTTTTTCTTGTTTTCATAAAGAGCCAATTTGGTATGAGATTCTTCTTGAACTAAGAGAGAGCTTCTCTCTTGATAAAAGACAAAGATGAATACGATTATAAAAATTCAAAATAAAATAAAATTCACTAAAACTTATAAATTAAAATAAAGTTAAAATCAAATTCAAACATTTATGCACAAATTAAAAATTTAAAATAAAAATTTTTCAATGAAATGAGAATAAGAAAAAATTGTTTGGAAAACTCCAATATATAAAAAAAAATCATTCAAAATAATATAAAGTTCATTAAAATTAAAAAAAATAAAGAAAATTTAAATTAAATCCTATAAGGTAGTTAAAAATAATGACATAATACATAAATTTTTCCAAGAAAACTAATAATCAATGTCACATAATAATTAATTATGAGAATTCAATAAAAATTTCAAAATAAATAATAAAATAATTTTTTTTCACTCTGTCACTATTTTCTCTATCCCCTTAATATTTGTTTGAGTTCGCTTCATATTTCAAACAAAATTTTTCAAACACATTGTACTCTCTAAAATCTTTCATAAACCATTAAAAAACACTACACAAATAATCACAATTTTCAAATCACTACAATATTCAAAATAAAACCAATCAAACTAAAATTTTCACACACCCACACACCACTCCACTTACTAAACCATCATCAAGGCTCTTCACATAAACACAACAATCATACTCACATCGTCTGTAGCCAATCTGCATCATGTAGGAGTCCAACTGCTTGTACCATCATCTTGGAGACCGTTTCAACCCATACAACTATTTCTTTAACCTGCAAACTAGATGCTCCTGTCCAGGTTGAGTGAACCCTTCTGGCTGCTCCATGTAAATCTGCTCCTCCAAATCACCATGCAAGAAAGAAGTTTTAACCTCCATCTGCTCCAAATACAAATCCCAAATAGCTATTAATGAAAGCACTATCCTGATTGAAGTATGTCTGACCACAGGAGAAAAGATTTCATCATAATCTATCCCCTTCTGCTGTAAAATTCCTTTGCAACCAGTCGAGCCTTGAACTTTTCCCCTTCTTTTTCTGATATTGTTGGTTTCTTTTTGTAGACCCATTTTGCATCCAATAGCCTTCTTTCCCTCTGGAAGCTGAACTAGCTCCCATGTGCGATTTTTCTGCAACGACTCCATCTCCTCAACCATTGCACCTATCCATTTTTCTTTCTCCTGGCTAGTGATAGCTCCTTGAAAAAGTGGATGGATCATCACTGCTGATGAGAAGTGCACATGAGATGAAGTCTTCATAACCCAATATGCTAGGAGGCCTTACATTGGTGCATCTCTGTCTATCTCTGGCTAGATTGTAATTCTGCAGATCATCTGGAATAGAATCACCATGTGTTGGATTTGAACTTTCACCTCTCTCAGAAGCTACTGGTTGTTGTTCAAATCCATCTGCACTGCATCTGAACTGGAACTCTTCTCTGACACCTTGTCTTAATTCTGCTGTAACATAAACTGCTTATCAAAAACTGCATCTTTACTGATCATCATCTTCTTTGCAATCAGATCCCAAAATTTGTATCCTTTCACACCTTTCTTGTAGCCCAGGAAAATGCAATTCTTAAATTTTGCATCAAGTTTGGATCTTTCATCTCCAGGTACATGCACATAAGCAGGACAACCAAAAATCCATAAATGATTGAATTTAACTAGATTACCTGTCCATGCCTCTTCTGCGACCTTGCCACCCAATGATGCTCGAGGTGATCTATTGAGCCATATTCACAACCTCTGCCCAAAAACTCTAAAGAAGCCCGACATTCAGTCTCAAGCACCTTGCTCTTTCAGTTAAGGACCTGTTCATCCTTTCTGCTACACCATTCTGCTGTGGTGTCTTCCACACTGAAAAATGTCTCTGAATCCCATGCTCCTCACAGAACTTGTAAAACTGAGAATCTGTGTACTATGTGTCATTATCGGACCTCAAATACTTGATCTTTCTGCCAGTTTGGTTCTCCACCTCAGCTTTCCAAAACTTGAATTTAGAAAAAACTTCAGATTTCTGCTTCAATAAATACACCCAAACTTTCATAGAGAAATCATCAAAAGAGGTAATGAAATATTGAGATCCTCCCAATGACAACTCCCTAGTAGAGCCCCATACATCAGAATGCACAATCAAGAATTCCTTCAGTTTTGTGCTTTCCAGTCATAAAACTGACTCTAGTCTGTTTTCCAAGAATACGAAACTTACAAAGATCGAGCTTGCAGCTTTTAACTCCATGCAACAGGTTTCTTCTATGCAATTCTGCCATCTCACGTTCACTGAGATGGCCCAGACGCATATGTCATAGCTTTGTACTGTCATTATCTGACTCCACAGAATGAACACCACCTACAACTGTACTCCCTAACAGTCTATAGATATTACCTGCAGTCAACTTTCTTTTCATCACCGTCAGTGCACCCTTAACAATTCTGATGGTTTCCTTATCCTCATCAGCCTTAGGAATAAAACAATTTCTGTGTAGAGTGCCTAAGGAAATAAAATTCTTCTTCAGATCTGGAATATGTCTGACATCACATAACGTTCTAACCGTGTCATCATACATCTAAATTCTGAATTCTCCAATACCAACTATATTGCAACATCTATCATCACCCAAATAGACTGAGCCAGAATTTGTTGACCTGTACGAAGTAAACCATTCCCTGTTAGGTGTTATATGATAAGAGCACCCTGAATCAAGAATCTATGCATCCGTGAACTGAGTTGATGAAACTGAGAGCATATCACCATCACTGCAATCTGCATTTTCACTTTGCACCACATTTACAGACTTTGATGAAATATCACCTTTCTCTCTAGTTTGCTTCTTCAGCTTTGGACAATCTCGCTTCATATGACCTTGCTCCTTGCACTTGTAGCAATGAATTTCCTTTTTGTCTCTAGACTTTGATTGGAATTTCGCCTTCCAATCCCTCTTTCTCTTTCTTTCTTCCACAATCCTGCTTACTCTTCACATATAAACTGTCACCGTGATAGCTTTCCCCTGCATTCTGCTTCCGCTGGTTGTGAGCCAACAACGCTGGAGTAATCTTATCAACTTTAATAGTCTCTTTCCCATATGTCAAAGTAGTCACCATGTGTTAATAGGAAGAGGGCAATGAACACAACAAAATCATCGGTCGATCTTCATCCTCAATGCTTACATCAAGCCGTGATAAATCAGTGATTATTTGATTGAAGTCATTCACATGCTGCTCCAGATCAGAACCTTTCTGCATTTTCAACCCATACAACTTTTGCTTCAGATACAACTTGTTCGTCAAAGATTTTGCCATAAACCGAGTTTCCAATTTCTTCCCAATCTCCCATGGAGATTTTAAATTCATCACATGATACATAATTTCATCTGTCAGACATAGGTGTATCGTCGCTGCCGCTCGCTGTTACAATTCTTCCCAATCTTCATTCTCCATAGCATCTAGTTTTGTTGCCCGCAAAATTTTCAAGATTCCTTGTTGAGCCAATAGGTCTTTCACCCTGGTTTGCCACAAACCAAAGTTACTAGTTCCGTCGAACTTCACCATCTCAAATTTCACACCAGAAAAAGCCATCTGAAAATTGATCCTGCAACAAAATTTTTTTGCAAAAAATTCCTTTGCAAAAATCCTTGCTCAGACCTTTTTTTTTTGAAAAAAAAGGAAAGAAAAAATTGAAATCTTCGTGCAAAGGAAAAAAAAATTTTCTCTCCGCCTCCAAGAAAAGAAATAAATATTTCCTTTATTTCCTCTCCTTATCCAGCAAAAGGAAATTTTTAATTAAATATTTTTAATTTAATTTAAAGCAATTTAATTAAAAAGCTTTCTTTTAATTTAAAGGAAATCCTCTCCAACAAAGAATCAAATTTAGAAGCTGCCAATTTTCGAATTCCTCCAATTTCCTGGGTCTTCCTTTTCCTCCAACAGCAGTCTCCTCCCTTGATTCGAAAAAAATTTCTATCCAAGATTCTATGATTCCTTTTCTGCTCGAGACCTCCGGTCCTTCCTTTTCTTCCTCCGTTCCGCACAAGCTCTGCGAGATAGCTTTCCTTTTCTTCCTCCGTTCCGCACAGCTTGCCGAGAAGCTCTCCGTGCGAGATCCGTTCCGCACCAGCTCTGCCGTGCGAGATCCGTTCCGATCCGTCCTGATTGTCTGCCGCAACTTCTAGAAGGCCTTGCCCAACTCATCTGTCGCAAAAGCCTCTGTCGCGAACCTCCTTCGCGTTGTTCCGCCGAAGCCCTGGTCGAGCACGTCGCCCTGTTGTTCCACCTTTGAACTCGCCATCCTCCGCTCCTTTCCTCTTCGCCTCCAGCGATTCAGGCGAAGGAGATGGGGTTCTCGATCTGCAGCAGTCATGATTCCAACCTTGGCGAAATCGAACGTTGTGGCCTTCGTAGAACCGGTCGCGAGAGCCGCAAACCGTCGAATCCTTCGCCGACCTTTCTACCGTCCGAAGACTGCGAATCCTTTTCTCCCGAAGCCCTAGCCGCCGAAACTTTTTCTTCCTCTCAAACCTGTCTTTGATACCACTTGTTGAGAAAATTAGGGCAAAGAAAAACAGTAATCGACACAAATCCAGAAAAACAAAGAGATTTAACGAGGTTCGACAAAGATGGCTACGTCCTCGGGAGCAGAGCGACGAGTTCATTTCAATATTCAGAAAAGATGTTACAGAATAGGGGATGCCTTCTGAGGTTACTAACAGACCTATTTATAACCTCAGGAGTAAACCCTAGACACAATATGTAATTACAACATTACCACTGTACCATATCGCGGGGCTTTGCCCCCGCACCGCAACCCACATAACTTCCCAATTTAGACAGATTCTTCCGCTCCGCTCCGCTTCGATCTAGTGTCTGTCCTTATGTGGTATATGAGTCATACCATAACAGTGAGATTCAAACGAAGGCGACACAACCATCCATGTGAGGAAAAGCTTCATGGATTGAGGTATTCTTAAAAACGTAGTGATTAGGCTCAATGTGGGATCTTTTGAAATTACGTAAAAAAATGGCAAAACAGTACATCTACCCTAAAGAGGAAAATGAACATTTGGAAATCTTGAAATCATCCAAATGTATTTTAAAATAATTAAGAAAACATAAACAACGAAATTCCAATAAAATTCGTGTAAAAGAAAAGTAAGAAGAGGTATATTTGTAATTTTCTCAAAATTACAAATCAACCTTCTTCACCTTCAAATCCAAAATTTTAAATTTAAACTTTCTCGATTATAAATTCAAATGATTAAAATAAATAAATGGTAAAATTCACTAAAATTAATGATAAGAAAAGTAAATTAAGGTATATTTGTAATGGAAACATTACAAATATACCCTTCTCCACTTTTAAATCCTCAATTTGAGCAATTGTACTTAAGAATTATAGTATATGATCTTAAATGATGAATAATCCTTTAAATAGTAACGAATATAGTGAATTTTGGAAATTTAAAAGTAACTGGGGGCTTATTTGTAATTTTCAAAAATTACAAATATATTCCCACCACTTTTAAACTACAAAAATAAATTTCCATAACTCAAAAAATGTTTAAAAATTTATTTTAAATAATTAATGAAACTTCAAACAACAAAAAATATCATAAAAAAATTTGTCTTTAATTGTGATGTATATTTGTAACTTCTCCAAAAATTATAAGCACACTCTTCTCACTATTAAAATTAATAAATGAAATAATAAAAATGGAAATTTCAACCTATTGAATTAGAATAATTCACCAACAAAATTGAAATGAATAAAAGTCATTCGTACCTTGAAATGAAATAGTTTAAATAAAAATATAAGAAATTTACGAATATACTCTTCTATACTAAAACTTTAATAACTTCTTCAAGAAAATTTCAAATTGTATAATGTTTTCACCAAAAAATCAAATGAATAGAAAGAAATCAAGATATAATTTTTTTCCATTAAATCTTTTTTAAATAATTATCAAATAAAAGACTCATTAATAAATTCAATAATTTATGAAAAAGTTAAAATATACCTAGAATTCCTTGAAAAATTTTGAGGTTGTTGGAATCTCATTATAAACATCTCTATAAAGTTTTAAGAATTTTAGAAGTTATTTGTTTTTTGTTGTGATTTTTTTCCAAAAATATCCCATAAATTTAAATAATTCTAATAAATCAAGCAATTTTAAAAATTCATAAAACTTTTACACAAATCTTTTGAGCTAAATAGCTATCTCTAAAAATACTTTTATTTCAATTTGAATTCATTTAAGTCAAAATACTCAAAACACAAAGAAAAATAAATAATCAATTTAAACCTTAAAAATTCGTAAAATTATTAAATTTACCAAAACAGTGTTAGCATAAACATGATTTGATTCAATCAGTTTGTTGTTGTTTTTATTTAGGATAAATCGGTTAAGATGCTTTCTATCCTCTCGGAGTTGTGAGGTTCCCTGATCTACTCAGTCTGAGAGGTGGTCAAACCTACTTTGATTAGAGGATTCCTTTCAGCAACTATTGGTTGCATCGTTTAAGAGATCCTTGTAGTCCCGGGTATCAAGTTTCAAGTTGCGTTCGGTGATCTTTATTCATTAAAGTTTCTTTTAAATTTTAAATTCTTTTTGAATTTTAGAGGATGGAAAATTGTAGGTTGCTTAATACTTATTAGCCAATTAGATTTTCTATTTTGTCATTTTTTTATTTTTTTGGGGATTAATGGTCAAGAGCCCATACTTCTGTCATCCCGGGGTCATTAGGGTTTGTGATTTGATCATTCACAAGTGAATGGTAGGTATTTTGCTAGTAGTCTTAGGTTTCCTCCTCCAAAATACCATCTCAAACCTGGTTACATTTTCTGGTTCATATTTAAGTTTTATTGGCTTTTAGGGTGAATTTTATGTCATTTTATTTGAGTTGGTTTGTACTTTGGCCCAAATTGTCCACAACCGAGGCTAAGTGTGCTTTTGTTCTCAAAATAGAAGTAAAACACTCCTTAACCTCCAGTCTCCTAGGTCTAAATTGATTTTAGATTTGTTCTAGTTATGTTGAACTAATCTTGGATGAGTCTCTTAAGTAATCCGAGTTAACTAGAGTTAGATTATTTTTCCTTCTGATCAACTTCAAACTTTTTTAAGTCAATCAATTTTAATAGGATTGACCCAAATTGGCTTTGTTTGATTGGGGTCAAACTAGTTTTACTTGGTTTAAATTTGCTTGATGTAAGCTAAGTTAAATCAATTTAGGTAATCTTGGGAGCAAACCAGGTTAAGCTAAGCTGATCCAAATCTTTGGTTCAAATCAAGTGTATGTTAAATTAGACTTAAATGCAGTCTAAGTTAATTTAGACTTGATTTATCTTTTATGTCTAACTTTGGATTATCTTTAATCAATCCTTGACTAGACTTGGTTTGAGGCTTAAGTTAAGCTCAAAGTTGAGTCTCAAATCGGGTCGATCCGAGTTAAG
The DNA here is from genome assembly GCA_002079205.1 of Phalaenopsis hybrid cultivar. Classification (NCBI taxonomy): domain Eukaryota; kingdom Viridiplantae; phylum Streptophyta; class Magnoliopsida; order Asparagales; family Orchidaceae; genus Phalaenopsis; species Phalaenopsis hybrid cultivar. Next base: position 72,916 of record JXCR01141342.1, read on the forward strand.
TCTGATTGACCCGAGGAAGGTTGAAGTGGGTTAACCTGAGTTAGGTTGGGTTAACCTAGCGAGCTGAGTTGAATTGGGTTAACCCCATTTAGGTCGGGTTGACCCGAAAGTTCAGTTGAATTGGGTTTACCTGAGTTAGGTCAAGTTGACCCAGTGATTTAGTTGAATAAAGTTAACCCAAGTTAGGTTGGATTGACCACAAAGTTTAGTTAAATTGGTCTAGCTCGAGTTTGGTTATATTGACCCGTTTGATCAGTGGAATTAGGTTGACCCGAGTTAAGTCAGTTGACCTGATAATTCAGTTGAATTGGGTTGACCCAAGTCAGGTAGGGTTGAGTTAGTGATTCGGTTGAATTGGGTTTACCCTTGTTTGGTTAGGTTAACCTAGTGATTTAGTTGAATTGGGTTAACTCAAGTTAGGTTGGATTACCTGATGATTTGGTTGAATTAGGTTAGCCCTAGTTTTGTCGAGTTGACCTGGTGATTCGGTTGAACGAGGTTAATGCAAGTTAGATCGGGTTGTCTCGATGACTCGATTGAATTGGTTTAACCAGATTTAGGTTGGGTTGACCTGATGATTTAGTTGGATTGGGTCTAAGTGAAGTTAGACCAAATTGGACTTAAGTTAAACGAAGTCTAGTTTAGGTTGGTCTAAGGTTTGTTCTAAGTTGAGCTAGACCTAGAGAAAGTCCAAGTTGAGCTAAGTCCAATTTAGTTTAGGCTTAAGATAGTCCATGATTAATTCTAGTGTAGGTTAGACCAAAGAATGACCCTAGATGAATTTAGGTTTAAGCTGAGATGAACCTAAGGAGATTTGTGTTGTGTCTTTGGTCTAGGTTGATTTAAACTTAAGTGGAACTAATCTTTAGATAGGTTAGACTTAGAATAGATCTAGGTTAAGCCTAGCCTAGAGGGAGTTAAATTGAAATTAGGTTTAAGTTAGGTTAGACCTTGTTGACCTCACTTTTATTGAGGTCTATTCTTTCTTCCTTAAAAGCCTAGGATCTAGCCATAGAACAATCTTGTTGACTATCTAGAGCACTAGTAATGGAACTCTACCCCATTAGAAATTTTAAACATTTCTTTGCTCTTCTTGGAGTTATACATGTTGGTTCTAATCGTTAGCACTTAGTAGGACAGAGCCAACATGGGGGAGCTCAAGAAGGGTTTTCAAAGGACTGTTTAGTGATACACCAAAAATATATGCATTTTTAGACCCATATTTTATACTTATTTTTGGTGATATTGATTTTAATGGAAGGTATTTTGATGTTTTCTTGTAGGTTATTGATTTTTAGGACTTAAAGCAAAATGAAGGTATTTGGATATTTTTTTGCAGGTTGTTGATTTCTAGGACTTAAAGCAAAAAGGATGAAAAAAAGATGGAATTTGGAGTCAAAAAGATGTTTTTGAAGAAGTACTTAGCGCCGATCGCGCTAAAGGCAGCGCCGACGACTCAAAACAACAGAACAGCTGAAATTTTTACTCAGCGCTGACGGCGCCAAAGGCGGTTCAGCCCCCATGTGTAGAGGTCTGATGTATTTGGACGATTTTTGAAGAGTTTTTGGAGGCACCTCTTGGAGAACCGATCTTGGGCTTTATTTGGGATCAAACTTCATTAGGAAATGGACTTCTTTTCACTCCAAAACGTTCCACCACGCTCCATTTTCGCCATTCTTCATAATTCATCTTCATTCCACCACCATATTGGAGTTCATTAGTGATTTTTCTTTTATAGTTTAGAGTTTGTGTGGTGAGATTTAGTATGAAACTTTCTGTAAGAGTGTTGGAGAAGGAGAAAAGTGAGAGATATCTTCTTCTTGCATTTCTAAGGAAAGGCTACAAGGGATTTGCTTTGAGAAAGAGTTTCAGATAATTTTTCTTTGTTTATTAGTATTGTATGAACTTTCTTTTATATATGAAATTTGTGTTTTGATCTGTCTTTCTCATGAAATCTGAGCCCTTTATCTTTCTCCCTACTCTGAGATATGGTGAAATGAAGAGATAATATGATGTGCCAATATTAAAAATATAAAATACTTTATCTTTCTCCCTACTCTAAGATATGGTGAAATGAAGAGATAATATGGATGTGCCAATATTAAAATATAAAATAAATTGTGACTATGAGATATGATGAAATGAAGAGATAAAATGAATGTGCCATAATTAAAATATAAAATAAATTGTGATGATTTTGAAGTGAAGAGATAATATGGATGTGCCAATATTAAAATATAAAATAAATTGTGATGATTTTTCAACGAACTTAATTTAATTTTCAATTTGACTAATTGAATTGTTAAAATACGTTGTGAAACATATGATCCGGGAAATGAAGTATGAATTCTAAAACAAAGTGAGGATCAAGTGCAATTAAATTCGTTCATGGAATTAAGTGCAAATAAATAGAGAACTATTCTTTGTTGGGTGTAGAATTAGAGAATCTTTAGGGTGACAGACTAAAATTCTCAATTTGGTCCTAGTGTTTAAAAACTAAAGCGAGAGTTAGCGTTCAGGTGACGGGAAGTGGGAGCTCTGGAGTGGGAGCCGGTATCCTCTTAGCCTAGCCACAGATTTAGGGACTAAACCTAGGATCAGCCAATGATTTTCTATGCACTGTATCAGGGTAGAGAATTATAATTGCTCCTATTTGACACAATACATATTATAAAAATTTATCTCATCTCATTTCACTAGAACTTTATTGTAGTGAAAATAATGCTTTTTCACATAAGAAATCTTCATTACATAAATGTAGTTAGTAGATTAGTATTTACTTTTTAAAATTTGCATTTTTGTTTTGCTAATAGTTAAGTACTTTAATTTTGATAACATCTCAACATTCAAAATTAGTGACAGTGATTTCGTTTGATTTTCTGTAATTTTCCTAGTAAAACTTATCATTGCCAATTTACACCTTCCCTCTGGGATCGATATTTGGGGCTTAAATAAAAATTTCTTTATTACTTGATAACGATACGTACACTTGTGTAAAATCCCATTATTAATTACCTATAATTATATATATTTTACACAACTTACTTTACATACAAGGATCAAGTTTTTGGCGCTGTAGTGGTGTCAACTTCATAAATCCTTACATATAAAAAATCGGGATTAAGTTTTTGGCGTCGTTGCCGGGGAAGGTAACAGTTAAATTTTGGTAAATTAAATAGTTTTGATAAATTAGAAAAGTTAGAGATAATATANCTTACTTTACTTTTTTATGCAAAATATTGGATCTGAAGGCTTAGTACCATATGATTCAGAGTTAGAATGTACTATTAGAAAAATTCAAAAACAAAAAAGATAAATTAAAAATTTAAAAGAAATGACAAATAACTTAGAAAATCCAATAAATGAGAAATGACAAAGACCTTTAAAAGATTATGCGAATCTGACAGCAGATGAACTTCACTTGACTATTCAAAATTCTGATGTTGCTGCTAATTCATTTGAGCTTAAACCTCCTATTATCCAAATGGTACAAAATAATCAGTTTGAAGGAACACCTACTAAAGATCCTAACTTACATCTTGCTAGTTTTCTTTAAATTTGTGCTACATTTAACATGACAGAGTGTCTAATGATGTTGTTAGAATTATACATTTTCCTTTTTCATTAAGGGATAAAGCCAAGGCTTGATTAAATTCATTAGCACCTCGATCTATTAGAACTTGGGGAGAACTATCACAAAAAATCTTAGCTAAATATTTTCCACCCTCGAAAACCGCTAAGCTTAGAAATAATATTACATCTTTTTGTTAGTTTTAAGGGGAATTGATATATGAAGCCTAGACAGATTTAAAGATCTTAGAAAATGTCCACACCATTCTTTGCCAGATTGGTTAATAATTCAAACCTTTTACAATGGATTAGTAGGATCACTAAGATCTATTATAAGATTGCTGAGCGGGTGGATCATCAATGTCAAAATGTTTTGATGAAGCATATTCTTTAATTGAAGAAATGACTACTAATAATTTTCAATGGCTCTCTGAAAGGGTAAATCTTAAGAGAGTAGCCAGTACTCATGATTCTGATGCATTGCCTATTTTGGCATCTCAAATTGTTGCTATTTCTAAAAATATTAATCGAATAGGAGTGAACTATTCTCAAATACCCCTAGTATTAGAAGAAAATTCACTAGGACATATTGTTGTTACTCAATCATCTTATGAAACTTTAAATGCTATAAATAATCGAAATAACAATCCCTATCCTAACTAATTTAACCATAGATAGAAAAATCACCCTAACTTTAGTTGGAATAATTATAATAACCCGGTGAATCCATATGTAAATCTGAACAATCAAGGAAATCCTAATTTTTGACTTTATTATCCTCCAGGATTTAACTCAAATCCTAACCCACAAGTTAAGGAAAAGAAGTTGATAATGGAAGATATGACGTTGAATATGGGAAATCAAATACAAAATCAAAGGGCTGCTATTAGAAATATTGAAAATTAATTAGGAAACATTGCTACTGCACTTAGTAACAGACCTTCTGGAATTCTTCTAAGAACTGTGGAAGTTAAACCAAAAGATCAAAATAAAGAGCAAATTAAAGCTACTCAATTATGAAGTGGAAAAGAAGTTGAAACTAGGATCTAAAGAGAAACTGAAGTTGATGAAGAGAAGGAAGAAATGGAAAATGATCAACATGAAAATGAACAAACACAGGTTCCTTTAGGAAAACCATTACCCCCTTTTCCTCAAAGACTGAAGCAGAAAAATAAAGATAAATAATTTACAAAATTTTTGGAAATTCTTAAGAAATTAACAATACATATTTCTTTTGTTGAAGCTCTGGAACAAATGTCAAGTTATGTGAAATTTATGAAGGATGTACTAAATAACAAAAGAAAGTTTATAGATCAAGAGACCGTTGCACTTAGTGAAGAGTGCAGCGTTATTATTCAGAAAAGCTTTCTGAAAAATTAAAAGACCCTGGTAGTTTTACTAAACCTTGTGCAATTGGTGAAAGTTTTATGGAAAATCTTTATGTGATTTAGGATTGAGTATCAATCTTATGCCCTTATCGATCTTTAAACGTTTAGATTTGGGAGAAATTTTCCTACTACTATAACTCTTCAGTTAGCTGATCAATCAATAACTTATCCAAAAGGAGTTATAGAGGATGTACTAGTAAAAGTGGATAAATATGTAGACTTTATAGTGTTGGATATGGAGGAAGATAAAGAGATTCCTATTAGTTTATGGAGACCATTTCTTGCAACAGGAAGAGCTATAATAGATGTGCAAAAAGGAGAATTAATAATGAGAGTAATGATCAAGGAGAGCTGTGATAGATGTGTAAAAAGGAGAATTAATAATGAGAGTTAATGATCAAGAAGTAACATTTAATAATACAAAAGCTATGAAATATCCTGCAATAGAAAAAGACAATGAATGTTTTAGGATGGAAGTTACTAATTATCGCTATGAAATATTCTGTAATAAAAAGATAATGAATGTTTCAGACAAAAGCTATGAAATATCCTGTAATAGAAAAAGATAATGAATGTTTCAGGATGGAAGTAGCTAATTATCTGAGTAATGAACAATTTAAGAATGAGTGTGAAGATAAATTAAAGCAAGGAGAAATTTTTGAGAATGAAGATGAAATATAAGGAGAAGATTTGGTTATATTCAGGGCAAATTTGAAACGTTAGACTTGTTGGAGAACGATAGTAAAAATCTTATTTCTTCAAGTATTAAACCACCTGAACTTGAGTTAAAGATATTGCCTGTCCATTTAAAGTATGTACTTTTAGGAGAGTTATCTACATTGCTTGTTATTATATCTTCTGAGTTAACTGAAATTCAAGATCAAAAGTTGATAGAAATGTTGAATAAGTATAAAAAATCTTTTGGATGGAATTTAGCAGATAATAAAGGAATTAGTCCTTCAATTTGTCTGCATAGAATTTTATTAGATGAACAATATGAACCTAAAGCTGATTCTTAGAGAAGATTAAACCCAATAATGAAAGAAGTAGTTTAAAAAGTGATTTTAAAATTGTTAGATGTTGGAATTATATATCCTATTTCAGATAGTGCTTGGGTAATCCCAATTCATTGTGTTCCGAAGAAAGGAGGAGTGTCTGTTGAAGAAAATGAGAAAAATGAATTAATGCCAATAAGACAAGTTACTGGTTGGCGAATTTGTATTAACTATAGAAAATTAAATATGACCACCTGAAAAATATCACTTTCCTTTACCCTTTCTAGACCAAATGTTGGATAGATTGGCTGGGAGTACATATTATTGATTTTTAGATGGATATACCGGTTATCATCAAATTCCAATTGCTTCAGAGGATCAAGAGAAAACAACATTTACAAGCCCATATGGAACATTTGCTTTTTGTAGAATGCCTTTTGGACTATGCAATGCACCTGCAACATTTCAAAGATGCATGATGTCAATTTTTATCAATTTTATTGAACATGGAATAAAAGTATTTATGGATGATTTTTCTATATTTGGGACTTCGTTTGATTTATGTCTTAAAAATATTGAAAAAGTTCTGGAAGTATGTGAAAAAGTCAACCTAATATTAAATTGGAAAAAAAATGTCAATTTATTGTTGAAGGAGGTATTGTACTTGGACATAAAACTTTTGAAAAAGGCATGGAGGTAGATCCTGCAAAAATCCAACTTATAGAAAAATTACCACCACCTACTAATGTTAAAGCGGTGAGAAGTTTTCTATGTCATGCTGGTTTTTACAGGCGCTACAAAAAATTTTTTTCAAAAATAACTAAGTCGCTATGCCAACTTTTATAAAAAGATAAGAAATCTAATTTTGATGAGGAATGCATAAAAGAATTTGAATTATTAAAGAAAAAATTAGTCACTACACCTATAATAGTACCACCTAACTGGGAAAAATCATTTAAAATAATGTGCAATGCTAGTGATTATGTTATTGGGCCAGTATTAGGACAAAGGCACGACAAAGTTTTTGAAGTTATATATTATGCTAGTAAGACTCTAAATGATACTCAAATTAATTATACCACTACTGAAAGAGAGTTATTAGTTATTATTTATGCCTATGATAAATTTAGAATTTATTTAATTGGAACTAAATGTATAGTGCATACAGATCATTCTGCTATTAAATACTTAATGGCAAAAGAAGGATGCTAAACCAAGATTAATTAGATGGCACTTCTATTGCATGAGTTTGATTTTACCACGATTTATAGAAAGGGAAATGATAATCAAATAGCTGATCATTTATCTAGGATAAAAATAGAAATATTAACTAATTTTGTAAATGAAATTTAAGAAAATTTCCCTGATGAATAGTTATATAGTATTGATGAAATGGATGTACCGTGGTATGCTGATATAGTGAATTATATTGTAAGTCATATTTTACCACCTCATATAAAAAATCCACAATTAAAGAAATTTATATGTGATTCAAAAGACTATTTTTTGGATGACCCATATTTATATAAATAATGTAAAAATCTAATTGTTAGAAGATGTGTGCCTTATGAAAAAACTCAATAGATAATTGAAAGATGTCATGATTCTAAATTTGAAGAACATTTTAGAACGAATAGAACTGCATATAAGATTTTGCAAGTTGAATTTTCTTGGCCTACTATTTTTAATGATGTTAATGAATATATTAAAATGTACGATAGATGTCAATGAGTAGGAATATTTCTAGAAGAAATGAAATGCCTCTAAATTACATATTAAAAGTTAAAATTTTTGATGTGTGGGGATTATATTTTATGGGACCATTTATGCCTTTGTTTGGAAACTAATATATATTACTTGTTTTTTATTATATGTCCAAATGGATTAAAGCAATTGTTGTACCCAGATGTGATGCTCGGAGTGTTTCTTAATTTTTAATTAAAAATATTTTTACAAGATACGGAATGCCGAGAGTAATTATTACTGATGAAGGATCTCATTTTAAGAATAAGAGAATCAAAAAATTAATTAAAAAATATGATATTATGCATAGATTCTCTACTGCTTATCATCCTTAGACTAGTAGTCAAGTAGAGATATCAAATCGTGAAATTAAACGTATTTTAGAAAAAGCCGTAAATCCTTATAAATTAGATTGGTCTGCTATAGGCATATAGAACTGCTTATAAAAATTCTATAGGAATGTCCCCATACATACTAATACTTGAAAAAACATGCCACTTACCAGTAAAATTAGAGCATAAAGTATTTTGGGTTATTAAGGAATTTAATTTTAATCTAAAAGATGCTGGTGATAAAAGATTATTGCAACTCAATAAACTTGAGGAAATAAGAAATGAACCATATGATAATCAAAAAATCTATAAAGAAAAAAATGAAAATATGGCATTATCGGAAGATTATTCAGAAGAAATTTGAACCTGGACAAGAAGTTCTATTATATAATACATAATTGAGATTGTTTCCAGGAAAACTAAAATCTAGATGGTTAGGACCATTTAAAGTGATTAAAGTCTATCATTATGAAACTGTTGTTATTAAAGATCCTAACACTAGAAAGGTATTTAAAGTTAATAGGCATCGTCTAAAACACTATTATGAAGGGCACATACTTCAATTTAAAGAAGTTTTAATGTTAAGACAACCCAACAAAGCAAATGATGTGTCGGGCTGACGATGTTAAACCAAGCGCTTTGTGGGAGGCAACCCATACATATATGTCTATGTATTACTATTTTGTTTGATACGTGTCTTATATATATATGTCTATGTATTACTATTTTGTTTGATACGTGTCTTATATATTAGTAGATAATAATCCTACATAATTGCATTTATTATAAATTAAGTCAAATATTGATATTGGAGAAAAAGTTGGAAGTAAATTGAACAAAAAATGAAAGTCTCAAAATTTTGGCCACTGGCGCCGACAGTGGCAGAATGGGCGCCGACAATGCCCAAGAAAATGGACCTTGGTGTTGGCAGCGCCAATCGGGTGTGCCGACGGCGCCGAGAGTGGTTTGACGGTTCAGACAAATTTTGGAGGACTTTGGCGGGATTTTGCTCCATAATAACAGCTAGGAGATGTTTTTTAAGTCCTAAAAACTTCCTCGGATGCCTAGAAACTTCCTATTTTTGGATTCCATATCTTCCAATTCAAAAAATACTTAAGAGTATGGAGTTTTCAATAGAATATAGTTTATTAGTTTTGATGCGTAGAGATTACACGATAAAGTTATTATGAAGAAGAGATTGATCAAGGAGAGAGGCTTTGTTAATCATGGATTGATCAATACAAGTGCTCCGGTTGACATGATCATTTTACAAAGGCGATGGGAAGTTTTGTGTACACTACCGCAATGGTTTTTGTGCCTGTAGTGAAGGAGTTCTATGGAAATTTACATAGAATTACCCAAGAAGTTGTCTTCGTACGAAGTAGGTTGTACCATTTACTCCTGCGAGGATTAATGAATTGTATATGATTAAAAATTTTCCAATCTGTCATTTTACCAATTTCATTCCTACGCGAGATTTGATGCAAGATGTTTATAATTTTATGATGGATGAAAGTAATATGTGGGAAGTACGAGATAAATGATATATTAGTTTTCCTATTTCATCACTTAATCTAATTTCGAAGCAGTGACATTTCTTTATTTGTGCAAAATTACTCCCTACTATGAAGATCAGTAGAGTCACCAAGGAAAGTGCTAAATTAAAATACTGTATTCAAATGGAAAAAAATTATTGATATAAGATCAATCATATTTAAATATATTATAGGTATCGTTATGAATAGGCCAATTTATGACTTGGGCATGCTTCTATAATTTTTCTGATTTGCAGTCAATCCCAAGTGCCATATGAAAGTTGGAAAAAAGTTTTACTACCATGGGAGCCCATGATCCTTATTGATGATCAATATGTTGGTAATATAAATGAAGAACTAAATGCTATTATGGATCATTCTTCACATGCTTCAACTCCATTAATACCACCAACAGTAGGAAGTTAGTTGCTCTGGAGAAGAATTGAAGAAAATTGAAAGGGAACTTCAAGTATTATTAATGCAGTGGGAGATCTTAAGTACCTTTTTGATCATCTTGATTAGAGAATGAAAGAAAATTTTGATCATACTGGAACTTTTGATGCAAGATTAGTTCGGATGTTTAAAGAAAATGGGTGGATCGAAGAAAATTCGATAGATCAATTTCCATACCGATCCTTCTACAACCTATATGTTCTTTACTAATCCATGGGAGATATTTGAGGAGGTGAAAGAACTGAAGATGAAGCGGAATGACTAAAGACTTTGGATTCTCTACTTGCTTAAGAATATTTATGTATTTGATCTAATTGTGTGGATTTGATTTGATTTGGTTTGGTTTGTTTTTGCTTTAGAATTCTGAACTTTGATTATGTGTNGCGAATTACTTTTAGATAAAAATTTGTGTTTAAAAATACTAAATAACTTTGGAGTAAATTAAAAGGAAATTGAAATTTTGAAAAAATCAAAATAGTGAACTTTGGGCCTTCAGTACCGACGGCGCTTGCATAGGCGCCGACGGCGCCTTCGATCTGAGAGCAGTAATAACCCCTTTCATTCGTGATTTTCACCACAAAACCTCCATTTTTACTCCTAAAGTCACCTTCAACCTTCAGTTTTCACACATAGGGCTTGTTTTTGGGTGGATTTGAGGTGATTTAGAGGCAAAGGAACTTCGGATTTCATTTTCTCTAGGTAAGAGCTACACTTTAAAGTAAATTTTTTTTTTCACCAAAGATTTTTCTCACATTGCCTAGATTTGAAAGTTTTGGGTTTTTTTTAGAGATTTTGAGAAAATGCTTTGGTGAAAAACTATTACTTAGTGGATTTAAGTTTAAAGTGCTTTACATTTTGATTTTCAGAATTTTGGAATTTATTCAGATTTTTATCAAATTTTTCTAGATTTCCTATGGCACCTAGATCGAGCAAAAGAAAAATAGAATATGATGCGCAAAATTTTGTTAGCTTTAAAGCTAGTTCTCGATTTCATAATCTTCGAGAAAATAAGAAAGTGATTTTGGATCGAGGTTTCAAAAATCTGAGAGGAGAAGTTGAACAATTGATTATCTCTCGACAGTGGGAAAACTACTGTTATTTTACTAGCGATGCGATAGCTGGGATAATTATGGAATTTTATGCCAACTTTCTGGAGGTTTCTGATGATTTTGTTTTTGTTTGAGGAAAAAGGGTGGAGTTTAATCCAAGAAAAACAAATGAGTTTTATCAGTTAGAAGATGTTTATAGATGTCAGTATCATTCATTCTCTGCTACAAAGGAGGCCTTAGATGAGGTTATTTCTTTTCTGATTGGTGAGAAAGGGGCTTGGAAAGTAAAGAATGGAGTTAAAGTCAACTTTCTCCTTTCTATGTTAAATGTAGTATCTAAGGCCTGACATCATTTTATTTCAAGGAGGATGATTCCAACAAACCATCGTAGTGAGGTGACCAAGGATAGAGCCATCCTGAACTACTGTATTCATTAGAGAGTTGAATGATTGGTACACTAGTGGATTGGCTTACCCTGCTCTCATTTATACACTTTGTGAGCATGCAAGAATTGATTTTAGACCTGATGAGGAGAGTATTGAGCCTTAGAGACCGATTGGACCTGGAAACAATAAGACTTAGGAGTCCAATGTTGATTAGAGATCTGGAAGTAAGACAGGGATATTCCTTCTACTTCTAGGACCCCTACTTTTAGTGAGCCTACTTCAAGTGACCCCAGTAACAGGGTGTTATTGGACCGGATGATGATTCAGTAGGGAGATATTTTGAGGATGAATCATAGGATGTTGAAAATGGAGGTCAAAAAATGCTCATACAGATGATCTGATTCACCAGAAGTTTGAATATGATGCTTCTTATGATAATGCTTTAGTGAAATTTCTGAGGGGTGATCATATAGTTCAGTTCCCTGTTCACCCTGTCTATACATCATATCAACAGCAGAAGTTAGATGTTATAGATGAAGAAGATGATGACTGGTGATCTTTTTGTTTGGTTGTTTATTTGTGTTGTACTTTGTGATTGTATTATTTGTTTTGTGATATTTTTGAGACTCTGTTGTTATGTTGTAATTTGAAATTGTAATGTATAAAACAGTTTTCATTTTTAGAATTTAATTTAGCTATGTTGTTAGTTTCAACACTTTATTATATGTATTGTAATTAACTCTTTCTCAACAAATTTTATATATATTATGTGCAATTTAATGTTGTAAGTCTTGTAGTTTTTCGTATTAGCACCTGCAGTATTTCAGAATTTATCTATAAAAATCAGAATCTTCAACAGGTATGAAATTTCCTTATGTATTTAATGTTTTCTTTCACCCTTTTATTTTTAAAGTTCTTCATGTAAATCTTTTAAAAAAATTTAAGTCGGGGGGGGGGGGGG
>JXCR01141342.1:87077-144988 GCA_002079205.1 Phalaenopsis hybrid cultivar
CGAAACTTTTTCTTCCCCTCAAACCTGTCTTTGATACCACTTGTTGAGAAAATTAGGGCAAAGAAAAACAGTAATCGACACAAATCCAGAAAAACAAAGAGATTTAACGAGGTTCGACAAAGATGGCTACGTCCTCGGGAGCAGAGCGACGAGTTCATTTCAATATTCAGAAAAGATGTTACAGAATAGGGGATGCCTTCTGAGGTTACTAACAGACCTATTTATAACCTCAGGAGTAAACCCTAGACACAATATGTAATTACAACATTACCACTGTACCATATCGCGGGGCTTTGCCCCCGCACCGCAACCCACATAACTTCCCAATTTAGACAGATTCTTCCGCTCCGCTCCGCTTCGATCTAGTGTCTGTCCTTATGTGGTATATGAGTCATACCATAACAGTGAGATTCAAACGAAGGCGACACAACCATCCATGTGAGGAAAAGCTTCATGGATTGAGGTATTCTTAAAAACGTAGTGATTAGGCTCAATGTGGGATCTTTTGAAATTACGTAAAAAAATGGCAAAACAGTACATCTACCCTAAAGAGGAAAATGAACATTTGGAAATCTTGAAATCATCCAAATGTATTTTAAAATAATTAAGAAAACATAAACAACGAAATTCCAATAAAATTCGTGTAAAAGAAAAGTAAGAAGAGGTATATTTGTAATTTTCTCAAAATTACAAATCAACCTTCTTCACCTTCAAATCCAAAATTTTAAATTTAAACTTTCTCGATTATAAATTCAAATGATTAAAATAAATAAATGGTAAAATTCACTAAAATTAATTGTAAATTAATTTTTTCATTGGTCTCCTCTTCCAAAGTCAGAAAACACCTCTAACCCCAAAATCTCTAATTTCCAATACTAGTTGCTTATTTTAAGTTAAAATAATTATATAAATTAAAATAAAATTCAGAAAATTATGGGACTTATTTTGGTAGGTTCCCTATGGTCAGAGAACTCTAGAGAAACTCTATAATTAGTTTAAATAATTATGTACATTATCATAACCAATTAAATCATTAAAAATCATAAAAGTTTAAGTAAATGTAATATAGCCCAAAAAATTGTAAAAATTGTTCCATAATATAAATAATGATTATTTTAACCCTTTGTAAGAGTTTGAATCTCATTTGAAATCTATTTAATATCAAAGTCTATATTTCAATTAAAAAAGGGATATTTTTAATAAAATAATTATAATAAATAAAATACAATTAGAAAATCATGAGAATGTTTATGGGAGTTCCTTGTGATTAGGGGCACATAATAAAAATAAATTGTTATTAAAATAAATAGTTCATTTTTACGCTATTTTTTAATTTTAAAATAATTAAAAATTGCAAAAATATAAAATGACACAAAACTATTCTAAATTGTTCCCAGATCACTTGGCATCGTTTAAAATAGTTTTCTTAATTTTTCTATTGTAGTTATGTATTTTTAAATGCTAAAAATGTATTTTCTTTAATTTTTCACTAAAATAATTATATTAAACAAGAGTAAATTCATAAAAATGATAAGCTTGTTACTTTGAGCTCTCTTGACTTAGGGAGATTTAAGAAAAAATGTAAAAATCATTTTTGTAAAATTAAATTATATTTTCTATTTAATTAATCACCCAAATCAATAAATGATTATATTAATTAAAATATAGTTTAAAAAATCATGAAATTTGGTCCAACTGATCCTCTAAGCTAGATGAACCTCTAATAATTTTCCTAAGAAGAGAGGTTTTACTTTGATTAATTAAATAAATTAACATTTAAAATCTTATTTTTGAGCTAAAATAATTATTAAAAATTAAATAAAAATCATAAAGTCATAATTTCTCCTTTGATATTTTAATTGATCGATGAGTTGGGTGTCTTAGAAATTTTAAAGTCATTTAAGTTCAAGAGTGATCAGGTGGAGAGGCCCTAGAGGCAAAGGCGTAATATTGGGATTTTTATGCCCTAATTAAATTTTAGGCTTAATCAAAGAACAAACGGGTAATATTGATCATAATAAACTCTTTTGGATGTTTGAAATATGTGGGTTTACAAGGTAGAAACCACTTTGTCAACTTTTCACATTAAGAGTAAAATTATAATTATCGTAAATTTTTGTGACTTGAAGGCTAACCCAATTGGAACCTAAGATAGTGGGCTCAAGCTAGGAAGATAATAACTTACTTATTTGAAGCCCCTTATTGGTGATTAGATGATGAGCATGATCATATAATAACAATCAAGTGCTTTTAATTTAACATTTTGATTATTGCAAACTTACCCTGGATAATTAATTTATGGTCTTAGTAATGAGTTAAGTGATACGCCTAAAATTTATAGTATTTTTAGACCCATTTTAATACCTATTTTTGAGATATTGCGCTTTNTTGATTAGATGATGAGCATGATCATATAATAACAATCAAGTACTTCTCATTTAATATTTTGATTATTGCAAACTTACCCTGGATAATTAATTTATGGTCTTAGTAATTAATTAAGTGATACGCCTAAAATTTATAGTATTTTTAGACCCATTTTAATACCTATTTTTGAGATATTGCGCTTTAATGGAAGGTATTTTTGTGTTTTTCCTTAAAGTACAGGTAAAAAGGTGAAAAATGCTTAAATGAGTGAAAAAGGATCAAATTTCGAGCAAATAGGTGAAAAATATGCAAAAGTGTTTTGGCGCTTAAGCACCATATCCGGTGCTTAAGCGCTGGTTAAATAGAGAAGGCTGCGCCTAAGCGCTAGAGGCCCCGTGCTTAAGCGCCAGTGGCAGTTATTGGATGAGTAAATTTGGTTTTTATGAATTTTGAAGAGGTTTTTGAAGCACCTATTGGCTTAATATGTGGTTATAACCACCATGGATGAAAATTATTGCAAAAGGATGCATCTATTTGAGAAATACACCGAATCAAGACACATTTTGAAGAGATACCAAGGCACCTTTTGGAGAATTATAAAAGAAGGAAAATTGAGACTTCGAAAGGGGTCCTGAATGTACTGGGAATATTTTGAAAGTTTTAAAATTGGGGAGTTAGTTGGAGAGATTTTCAGACACCACATATTTATCCTTATTTTTATTTTAGTTTTATATTTAGAGTGTTGTAAAGAAGAAGAGATTCAAAGGAACTTCAAGAGTTTGGTGGAGGACTTGAGATAATTTTTTATCTTTTGTTTTAGAATACTTTTGGTTTTAATTGAGACTTGTTGTTGGTTTGACAACGATTTCTACTTTTAAACTAAACTGTGGTTTTATTTTCTCCATGGATTCTGAGTAGTTTTCCTTATCTTTCTTCTTAAAATGATAAGTAATTAAATGTTGGATGGAAGTTGTGGAGAGTATTGAATGAGTTGAACGAAGTTGTGATGATTTAAATCCATGTACTTCATTTACTTCTTGATTTGGCCAATCCAAATATTAAAATTTATTGTGAGAACATGTAAGAACCGGGCTGGTATTGTCTCAGTCAACAATTGGAAAGAATCATATGAGGTTGTTTGAATGAGAATGTAGTTCATATGATTGAGTGCAAATAAATAGGGAAATATTCATTGATGGGTGTAGACGTTGTTTTTAAAGTGACAGGTTAAAGCCCCCAAATGGATTTATTATTTTAGGTTCTGATACGAGATGTTAGCCCCCAGGTGGAGGGAATCGAGGGAACTTTGTTTATTATTTTAGGTTCTGATACGAGAATGTTAGCCCCCAGGTGGAGGGAATCGAGGGAACAGAGAGCTAGTATCTTCCCTGCCTAGCCGGTCTTCAGAACTATTCAAACTTTAAATTAGCAAATGTTCTTTATAGCATCTCACTAAAGCCCCCAACTTGGTTTATTATTTTAGGTTCTGATATGAGATGTTAGCCCCCAGGTGGAAGGGAACTCTAGAGTGAGACGCTATATCTTCCCTGCCTGACCGATCTTCAGAACTATTCAAACTTTAAATTAGCAAATGTTCTTTATAACATCTCTAGTAAGGGTAAAGAANGCCATATCCGGTGCTTAAGCACTGGTTCAATAGAGAAGGCTGCGCCTAAGCGCCCGAGGCCCCGCGCTTCAGCGCCAGTGGCGGTTATTGGATGAGTAAATTTGGTTTTTGTGAATTTTGATGAGGTTTTTGAAGCACCTATTGGCTTAATATGTGGTTATAACCATCATGGATGAAAATTATTGCGAAAGGATTCATCTATTGGGGAAATACACCGAATCAAGACACATTTTGAAGAGATATCAAGGCACCTTTTGGAGAATTATAAAAGAAGGAAAATTGAGGCTTTGAAAGGGGTCCTGAAAGTACTGGAAAAGTTTTGAAATTTTTAAAATTGGGGAGTTAGTTGGAGAGATTTTCAGACACCACATATTTATCCTTTTTTTATTTTAGTTTTATATTCAAAGTGTTGTAAAAAAGAAGAGATTCAAAGGAACTTCAAGAGTTTGGTGGAGGACTTGAGATAATTTTTTACTTTTGTTTTAAAATACTTTTGGTTTTAATTGAGACTTGTTGTTGGTTTGACAACGATTTCTACTTTTGAACTAATATGTGGTTTTTTTTCTCCATGGATTATGAGTAGTTTTCCTTATCTTCCTTCTTAAAATGATAAGTAATTAAATGTTGGATGGAAGTTGTGGAGAGTATTGATCTTTAGAGTTGAAAGAAGTTGTGATGATTTAAATCCATGTACTTCATTTACTTCTTGATTTGGCCAATCTAAATATTAAAATTTGTTGTGAGAACTTGTAAGAACCGGGCTGGTATTGTCTCAGTCAAAAATTGGAAAGTATCACATGAGGTTGTTTGAATGAGAATGTAGTTCATATGATTGACTGCAAATAAATAAGAAAATATTCATTGAAGGGTGTAGAGTTAGATGACTTTAAAGTGACAGGTTAAAGCCCCCAACTTGGTTTATTATTTTAGGTTCTGATACGAGATGTTAGCCCCCGGGTGGAGGGAATCGAGGGAACTGTAGATTGAGAACTAATATCTTCCCTGCCTAACCGATCTTCAGAACTATTCAAACTTTAAATTAGCAAATGTTCTTTATAACATCTCTAGTAAGGGTAAAGAATATTATTGCTCCTATTTGACACAACACAAATGCATACTTCCACAGCAAAATTCCTATACTTATTACTGATTCATGATAAGGGGAAAGATATTTTCATATTTAGTGCTTTTCTTCTATAAAAACTTAAGTTATCTTTTTAAGTATCTTTTATTTTTGTCAAAATATTAAAATTACCAAAAATATTTAAACTTTCTTTACTACGAAAATGTATTTAGTTTAAATAATTGTCTTTTTAAAAATAAAAATTTTCAAAAAAATGCATATTGCATATCCTCCTTGTGGGTTCGACATTTAGTTTTTAATCAAAAAGTCATATGTTACATGATAACGATACGTATACTTGCGTAGTATCCCAATATATNTATTTATTTTTGTCAAAATATTAAATTTACCAAAAATATTTAAACTTTCTTTACTGTGAAAATGTATTTAGTTTAAATAATTGTCTTTTTAAAAATAAAAATTTTCCAAAAAGTGCATCATGCATATCCTCCTTGTGGGTTCGATATTTAGTTTTTAATCAAAAAGTCATATGTTACATGATAACGATACGTATACTTGCGTAGTATCCCAATATATTTAAATTAAAAGTTAGATTCTTATTTTTCTTCAAGATCAAGTTTTTGGTTTTTTTGCGAAACAAGGAAATATAAGTGAAAAATATAATCATAATTATTGTTATACTGTTGCATATAAGCAGTTATCAGGGATCANTCAATATATTTAAATGAAAAGTTGGATTCTTATTTTTCTTCAAGATCAAGTTTTTGATTTTTTTGCGAAATAAGGAAATATAAGTGAAAAATATAATCATAATTATTGTTATACTGTTGCATATAAGCAGTTATCAGGGATCAAGTTTTTGGCGTCGTTGCCTGGGAAGTGCAGCGAAAATTTTAAAGAATCTACTGATTTAAAAGAAAATTTCTATTTTTAGAAAGTTTTATTTAAACTTTAGGCTATTGTATTTTTTTATGTGTGTTTAGTTTTATTTTATTTTATGCTAGTGTATGCGTAGTTTAGGTTCTGAAGGACTAGTGCCCTACGATTTTGAATTTGAGAAAACTGTTAGAAAAATTAAAAAAAACCAAAAACATTAAAAATCTTGAAAAATCTAAAAAAATTACAGAAATGACAAACCAAAATGATCAAAATGCTTAAATTCATTAAGAGTTTAGATCTTTAAGAGATTATGCCAACCCTACTGTAGATGAACTTCATTGTAGTATTCNATAGAGAAAATTGTTAGAAAAATAAAAAAAAATAAAAAACATTAAAAATCTTGAAAAACCTAAAAAAATTTTAGAAATGACAAACCAAAATGATCAAAATGCTTAAATTCATTAAGAGTTTATATCTTTAAGAGATTATGCCAACCCTACTGTAGATGAACGTCATTGTAGTATTCAAAAATCTAATGTAGTGGCTAATTCAGTTAAGCTTAAGCCTGCAATTATCCAAATGGTATCAAATAATCATTTTGGGGATCACCAACAAAAGATCCAAATTTACATCTTGCCAATTTTCTAGAATTGTGTGCTAAATTTAAATACGATGGTGTATCAGATGATGCTATAAGACTTAGCTTATTTTATTTCTCACTGAGGGATAAAGCTAAGATGTGATTTAATTTGTTAGCACCTGGATCTATCAGAACTTGGGGTGATTTAGCACAAAAATTTCTTGCTAAATATTTTCCATCATAAAAAGCTGCGAAGCTTAGAAATGATATTACATCTTTTTATCAGTTTGAAGGGGAATCTATTTATGAAGNTATAATTTAGTGGCTAATTCAGTTAAGCTTAAGCCTGCAATTATCCAAATGATATCAAATAATCATTTTGGGGGATCACCAACAGAAGATCCAAATTTACATCTTGCCAATTTTCTAGAATTGTGTGCTAAATTTAAATACGATGGTGTATCAGATGATGCTATAAGACTTAGCTTATTTCATTTCTCACTAAGGGATAAAGCTAAGATGTGGTTGAATTTTTTAGCACCTGGATCTATCAGAACTTGGGGTGATTTAGCACAAAAATTGCTTGCTAAATATTTTCCACCATAAAAAGCTGCGAAGCTTAGAAATGATATTACATCTTTTTATCAGTTTGAAGGGGAATCTATTTATGAAGCATGGGAATGATTTAAAGAACTCTTAAGAAAGACTATACCAGATTGGTTAATAATTCAAACCTTTTATAATGGATTAATTGGTTCTCTTAGATTTATTTAGATTGGTTAATAATTCAAACCTTTTATAATTGATTAATTGGTTCTCTTAGATCTATTATCGTAAACTTTTTATAATGGATTAGTTGGACATATTAGATCAAATATCGATGCCGCTGCTAGTGGTTCATTGATGTCAAAACCACTTCTTGATGCTTATGATTAAATTGAAGAAATGAGTACCAATAGTTTTCAATGGCCTTTTGAGAGGGTGAATCCTAAGAAAGTAGCCAATATTCATGAATCTGATGCATTTACCAAGTTAGCAAATTAAGTTGCTGCAATTTCAAGGAAGTTAGACCATTGGAATGAATTTTTCTCAACCAACCTCCATGATTGAAGAGAATTCATTAAACCAAATGGTAGATTCTCAAGAATCATTAGAAAATTTGAATGCCATAAATAATAAGCAGAATAACACATATTCAAATTATTATAACCTAGATTGGAAAAAACTTCCCAACTTTAACTAGAATAACAATTCGGGTGGTAATAATCAGCAATGAGGGAACAACCAAGTAAACTCATTAGGAAACTGGAACAATTAAGGGAATAATAATTATAGATCTACTTATCCTCTAGGTTACAATAGTAATACACCTTTTAAGGAGAAGAAGTTGTCTATAGAAGAAGTGGTGTTACAAATGGGAAATCAATTACAAAGACAAGGAGCTACAATTAGAAATATTGAGAATCAACTTGGAAAAATAGCAAATTCATTAAGTAATAGATCCTATGGAGCACTTCCTAGGGCAATTAGAAATGTTCAGAATCAACTTGGGCAAATAACAAATTCATTAAGTAATAGATCCCAAGGAACACTTCCTAGTAATATTTAATCAAATCCAAAATACCAAAATAAATTGTGGGTAAAAGACGTTCAACTTAGAAGCAGAAGAGAGTTTGAAGGTAGGGTTCAGAAAGAAATTGAAGTAGAGAGAGAAGAAATTGAAGAATCAAAAGAGGACGCTCCAAAAGATTCTGAAAGACCTATTTCTCTGCCAAAAATTGATTTAGAAAAACCACCAACTACATTTCCTCAGAGAACACTAAAAATTGATTTGAAAAAAGCACCACCTCCATTTACTCAGAGACTTTGTCAGCAGAAGTTAGATAAGCAATTTTCAAAATTTCTAGAAATATTTAAGAAGCTTACAATTAATATTCTTTTTGCTAAAACCTTAGAATAAATGCCAAGCTATGTAAAGTTTGTGAAGGATATTCTCAACGGGAAAAGTAAGTTTGAAGATAATGACACTGTTGCCCCTGGTGAGGAGTACAATGCTATAATTTTGAAAATGCTTCCTGAAAAGCTTAAAGATCCTGGTAGCTTTATATTTTCATGTGCAATAGGAGACTAATTTTATGGGAAAGCTTTATGTGATTTAGGTGCAAGCATTAACCTTATGTCATTACCGATATTCAAAAAATTGGGATTAGGGGAAATAACCCCTACAAATATAACTTTGCAGTTAGCAGATCGTTCGATAACATACCCTAAAGGAGATATAGAAGATGTTCTAGTGAAAGTGGATCAATTTATCTTTCCTGTTGATTTCATTGTGCTAGATATGAAGGANTAAATTTTTATAATGGATTAGTTGGATATATTAGATCAAATATCGATGCCGCTGCTAGTGGTTCATTGATGTAAAAACCACTTCATGATGCTTATGATTAAATTGAAGAAATGAGTACCAATAGTTTTCAATGGCCTTTTGAGAGGGTGAATCCTAAGAAAGTAGCCAATATTCATGAATCTGATGCATTTACCAAGTTAGCAAATTAAGTTGCTGCAATTTCAAGGAAGTTAGACCATTAGAATGAATTTTTCTCAACCAACCTCCATGATTGAAGAGAATTCATTAAACCAAATGCTAGATTCTCTAGCATCAGTAAAAAATTTGAATGCCATAAATAATAAGCAGAATAGCACATATTCAAATTATTATAACCTAGATTGGAAAAAACTTCCCAACTTTAACGAGAATAACAATTCGGATGGTAATAATCAACAATGAGGGAACAACTAAGTAAAACCATTAGGAAACTGGAAAATTAAGGGAATAATAAATATAGATCTACTTATCCTCTAGGTTTCAATAGTAATACACCTTTTAAAGAGAAGAAGTTGTCTATAGAAGAAGTGGTGTTACAAATGGGAAATCAATTACAAAGTCAAGGGGCAATTAGAAATGTTCAGAATCAACTTGGGCAAATAACAAATTCATTAAGTAATAGATCCAAAGGAACACTTCCTAGTAATACTGAATCATATCCAAAAGACTAGAATAAAGAGTAGGTAAAAGACGTTCAACTTAGAAGCAGAAGAGAGTTTGAAGGTAGGGTTCAGAAAGAAATTGAAGTAGAGAGATAAGAAATTGAAGAATCAAAAGAGGGCGCTCCAAAAGATTCTGAGAGACCTATTTCTGCACTAAAAATTGATTTGAAAAAACCACCACCTCCATTTACTCAGAGACTTTGTCAGCAGAAGTTAGATAAGCAATTTTCAAAATTTCTAGAAATATTTAAGAAGATTACAATTAATATTCTTTTTTCTGAAACCTTAGAATAAATGCCAAGCTATGTAAAGTTTGTGAAGGAAATTCTCAACAGGAAAAGTAAGTTTGAAGATAATGACACTGTTGCACCTAGTGAGGAGTACAATGCTATAATTTTGAAAAAGCTTCCTGAAAAGTTTAAAGATCCTCGTAGCTTTACATTTTCATGTGCAATAGGAGACAAATTTTATGGGAAAGCCTTATGTGATTTAGGTGCAAGTATTAACCTTATGTCATTATCAATATTCAAAAGATTGGGATTAGGGGAAATAACCCGTATAAATATAACTCTGCAGTTAGCAGATCGTTCGATAACATACCCTAAAGGAGATATAGAAGATGTCCTAGTGAAAGTGGATCAATTTACCTTTCCTGTTGATTTCATTGTGCTAGCAAAGATAAAGAGATACCTATCATTTTGGGGAGACATTTCCTAGCCACAAGAAGAGCAATGATTAGATACCTTTCATTTTGGGGAGACCTTTCCTAGCCATAGGAAGAGCAATAATAGATGTGCAGAAAGGGTAATTAACAATGCACATCAATGATCAAACTGTTACTTTCAATATTTCAAGATCAATGTAATATCTTGCAAAAGGTAAAGATAATTAATGTTATAAGATATCTAAGTGAATTCCATTTCAGAACAAAGGAAAGAAGAGTAATTAGATTGATGTGAAGAACTTCTTACGGAATATTCAAACTATTTTTGAGAAAGCTTTGAAATTTTGGACACGATAGATAAAGATAAATCATTTTGTCCATCAATTGAAAAACCTCCAGAACTTGAGTTGAAGTTACTTTCTGAACATTTAAAATATGTTTTTTTAGGAGATTCCTCTACTTTATTAGTTATAATTTCCTCAAAATTAACGATTGAAGAAGAAGAAAGGTTGATGAAAATTTTGAAAAATTTTAAGAAAGCCTTTGGATGGACAATTGTTGATATTAAAGAATCAGTCATTTAATTTATATGCATAAAATTCATATGGAAGAGAATTGCAAACCAAGTGCTGATCCTCAAAGGAGACTGAATCATGTTATGAAAGAAGTTGTTACGAAAGAAATTTAAAAGTGGTTAGATGTTGGAATTATCTACCCTATTCTAGATAGTGCATGTGTTAGTCCAATTCACTGCATTCCTAAGAAAGGAGGAGTAACTGTAACTGTGAATGATCATAATGAATTAATACCTACTAGACAAGTTACAGGGTGGCAAATATGCATTATAGAAAATTAAATAGGTCTTATTTTGCATTAAGAAAGATCATTTTAGAAGGATGCCCTTTGGTTTATGTAATGCTCATGCTACATTTCAAAGATGTAAGATCGAAATTTTTTGTGATTTAATTAAAAAAGGGATTGAAGTATTCATGGATGATTTTTCAGTGTTTGGAAGTACATTTGACTCATGTTTAGAACATCTATCTAAATTTCTTAAGCACTGTGAAGAAACAAATTTAGTCCTTAATCGGAAAAAATGTCAATTTATGGTAGCAGGAGGAATTGTATTAGGTCATCGAATATAAAAATATGATATGGAAGTAGATCCTGCTATAATTCAAGTGATCTCTAATTTACCTTATCCAACAAATGTAAGAGAAATTAGGACTTTTTTAGGACATGCTAGATTCTACAAGTGATATATTAAAGAATTTTAAAAGATTGCTAAGTCATTATGCCATTTATAGGAGAAAGTTACAATTTTCAATTTTGATGAGGAATGACTAAAAGCTTTTAATTTTTTAAAAGAATAATTAATCATTACACCAATTATAATTTCATCCAACTGGGAAAAATCTTTTGAATTGATGTGTGATGCTAGTGATATGCTATAGGAGTTGTTTTAGGACAAATATATGTTAAAATTTTCAAAGTAATTTACTATGCTAGTAAAACTCTTAATGAAACTCAAATCAATTATACAACAACAAAAAAAGTGTTATTAATAATAGTATATGCATTTGATAAATTTAGATCATATTTAATTGGAACTCATTGTATAGTGCATACTGATCATTCTTTTATTAAGTATTTATTGAAAAAGAAGGATGCTAAACCTAGGCTTATAAGATGGACTCTTCTTTTGAAAGAATTTGATTTTGAAATAGTAGATTGAAAGGAGACTGAAGGTCAAATTGCTGATCATTTGTCTAGGCTTGAGTTAGAAAAACCACTCTGTTTTGAAAAAGAAGTTAATGAACATTTTCTCGACAAAAAATTGTTCACTATTAATGAGTGGCGTGTTCCGAGGTATGCCGACATTGTGAACTTTATTGTTAGCGATATTATACCCTATGAAATGACATAACAATAAAAGAGGAAATTTATTTCTGAAGCTAAGACTTATTTTTGGGATGACCTATTTTTTTTNCAACAAAAAATTGTTCACTATTAATGAGTGGTGTGTTTCGAGGTATACCGACATTGTGAACTTTATTGTTAGCGATATTTTACCCTATGGAATGACATAACAATAAAAGAGGAAATTTATTTCTGAAGCTAAGACTTATTTTTGGGATGACCTATTTTTTTATAAATTAGGAAATGATCTAATTATTCGAAGATGTGTACCATTAGAAGAAATTTATGAAATTATCCAAAAATGTCATAATTCTCATNTACAAACAAGGAAATGATCTAATTATTCAAAGATGTGTACCATTAGAAGAAATTTATGAAATTATCCAAAAATGTCATAATTCTCATTTTGAGGGACATTTTGGTGTTGATAAAATATCATACAAAATTTTACAATCTGGATTCTATTGGCCTACAATATTTACAGATGTTAATGCTTATATCAAAACTTGTGATAAATTTCAAAGAGTAGGCAATATTTCTAGAAGAAATGAGATGCCCCTCGATTATATGCTAGAAGTTGAAATATTGGATGTTTGGGGATTAGATTTCATGGGACCATTTATACCATCTTTTGGACATTTATATATTCTGTTAGCAGTGGACTATAAATCCAAATGAATAGGAGTTGTTACTTTATGTCCATGTGATGCTCAAAGTGTTGCAAAATTTTTGAAAACAAACATATTTTGGTAGATTTGAGATGCCGGGAGTTATCTTTAATGATGGGGGAAGTCATTTTAGAAATTCCATAATGGAGAAGTTATTAAAGAAATATCATATAAATCATAGGATTGTTGCTGCTTATCATCCTCAAACAAGTGGTTTGGCTGAATTATCTAATTGGGAAATTAAAAGAATTATGGAAAAATATTTGAATCCAATAAAAATGGATTGCTCAGTCCAACTTGACTATGCTTTGTGGGCTTATAGGACTGCATACAGAACTCCTATAGAAATGTCCCTATATAGGCTAATATTTTGGAAAGCTTGCCACTTATCAGTTAAACTTAAGCAAAAAACATATTGAGAGATTAAGGAATTCAATTATAATTTGAAAGATGTTGGTAATAAAAGATTATTACAATTAAACGAGCTTTAAGAGATAAGAAATGAATCTTATGAGAGTGCCAAGATTTATAAAGAAAAGANTATTCAGGCTAATATTTTGGAAAGCTTGTCACTTATCAGTTGAACTTGTGCAAAAAGCATATTGAGAGATTGAAGAATTAAATTATAATTTGAAAGATGTTGGTGATAAAAGATTATTACAATTAAATGAGCATTAAGAGATAAGAAATGAATCTTATGAGAGTGTCAAGATTTATAAAGAAAAGATGAAGATGTGGAAAGGATTCTTACTAAAAATTTTCAGCCTAGGGCAACAAGTTTTGCTATATAATGCAAGGTTAAGATTATTTCCAAGAAAACTTAAGTCCAGGTAAGCAACAAGTTTTGTTATATAATGCAAGGTTAAGATTATTTCCAGGAAAACTTAAGTCCAAGTAGATGGGCCCATTTGTTGTAATAAAAGTTTATCCTTATGAAGCTGTGGATATTAAAGATCTTAAGTTTGAGAAAATATTTAAAGTTAAAGGACATAGACTGAAACCTTATTTTATAGGGGATCGACATAAATTCAATGATGGAATGATGTTGGGTCAATCAGAATAAGCACTGGTTACGTCGGGCTGACGACGTAAAACCAAGAACTTTGTGGGAGGCAACCCATGGTTATCATAGTGCTTTTATTTTGATTGTTGTTTTGTGTGTGATTAAAAAAATTGGGGTAGTATTTTTGAAACTATTATGGGTTAGNTGGCCCATTTGTTGTAATAAAAGTTTATCCTTATGAAGCTATGGATATTAAAGATCCTAAGTTTGAGAAAATATTTAAAGTTAAAGGACATAGACTAAAACCTTATTTTATAGGGGATCGGCATAAATTTAATGATGGAATAATGTTGGGTCAATCAGAATAAGCACTAGTTACGTCGGGCTGACGACGTAAAACTAAGCACTTTGTGGGAGGCAACCCATGGTTATCATAGTGTTTTTATTTTGATTGTTGTTTTGTGTGTGATTAAGAAAATTGAGGTAGTATTTTGGAAACTATTATGGGTTAGTAAAGATTTTAAGACTTTATTTAGAGACCAAGACATGTTAGAATGAGAATTTAGATGTTAAGTTGACTAGTGCAAAAATGTGCACTGGCACTTAAGCGTCAGATCCGACGCTTAAGCACGACGGTTTAAACACATGCGTGAAATTAATATTCTAGCAGATTGAACTACCAATTACTTTGTAAAAACATGCCAACACAGTTTCTAAACGTGTCTAAGAGTTATTTAAGGGATTTAGGCCTATAAATAGAAGGGTTTTGTGAAGGAATCTCACCCTAGATCATTTCTAGCCCTAAAAGTCTAAGAAAAAGTGAGATTTAGAGAAAATGTCTTGATGGAAGATGGATTTGAAGAAGAAGGAAGAAACCGTGAGGAAGAAGTTCATTAGTTAAAGTGCACAAGAGATGTATAACATTTTCTTAGCCGTTAGTATTGAAGGGACATCAGAGAAGATCAACAAAATTGAGAATACTATGGCTTTGCTGGAGACCAAGGTACTTCAGTTGCATGCACATCTATAGCATATTGGATGGCAATTGAAGATGCAATTTAGCCACACGAGTTATATAGACGAAGCAGATAAGACAATGTTTATAAAGCAGAAATGGATTGAAGAAGATTGTATCAAAGCTCGTCACCACCGTCCGTTTTATCAACTTTATATTCCTGGAGAGACTAATGAAAGAAAAAAATTTGTTCCTTTGAATGAAGAATGGAATTAAGTTTAGTGTTAGAAATTGTGTGTTAGAAGTTGTTGTTTTTAAGTGGTTTAGTGTTTAAGTCTTGTTTTCAGTATTTATGACTTTTTATATGTGTTTAATTGTGAAATGNGGTTAGTAAAGATTTTAAAACTTTATTTAGTGACCAAGACATGTTAGAATGAGAATTTAGATGTTAAGTTGACTAGTGCAAAAATGTGCACTGGCACTTAAGCTCCAGATCCGACGCTTAAGCGCGACAGTTTAAACACATGTGTGAAATTAATATTCTAGCAGATTGAACTACCAATTACTTTGTAAAAACATGCCAGGACAGTTTCTAAACGTGTCTAAGAGTTATTGAAAGGATTTAGGCCTATAAATAGAAGGGTTTTGTGAAGGAATTTCACCCTAGATCATTTCTAGCCCTAAAAGTCTAAGAGAAAGTGAGATTTAGAGAAAATGTCTTCATGGGAAGATGGATTTGAAGAAGAAGGAAGAAACCGTGAGGAAGAAGTTCATTAGTTAAAGTGCACAAGAGATGTATAACATTTTCTTAGCCGTTAGTATTAAAGGGACATCAGAGAAGATCAACAAAATTGAAAATATTATGACTTTACTGGAGACCAAGGTACTTCAGTTGCATGCACATCTATAGCATATTGGATGGCAATTGAAGATGCAATTTAGCCACACAAGTTATATAGAGGAAGCGGATAAGGCAATGTTTATAAAGCAGAAGTGGATTGAAGAAGATAGTATCAAAGCTCATCACCACCGTCCGTTTTATCAACTTTATATTCCTTGAGAGACTAATGAAAGACAGAAATTTGTTCCTTTGAATGAAGAATGGAATTAAGTTTAGTGTTAGAATTTGTGTGTTAGAAGTTGTTGTTTTAAGTGGTTTAGTGTTTAAGTCTTGTTTTCAGTATTTATGACTTTTTATATGTGTTTAATTGTGAAATGATAGTTATGTATTTGTATTTAGGAAAATTTTCTCATCCAAGACTATTTGGAGTGAGAAGTAAGTGTTTAAAGGTATTTTTACTTGTTTGTGAATTAATATAAGTTTTTTTGTGTGAAAATTTGTGTTATTTTTAACCTCAAATTGAAATAGTTATTATGAAGAATTTTGAGGGAGAGGGGAATTATAAGAAGTTGAAAATAATCATTTAAGTGTTGTGAGACCATTTTGGGGTGGTTTACTTAGGGAAATAGTACATTTTACTTTAATTTGAAAATTTTGAAAATCGTGCACTGGCGCCTAAGTGCCACATCTCTTGCTTAAGCGCGAGCCAACCCGAGAGGCAGGCGCCTAAGCGCCACTTACCCTTGCTTAAGCGCCCGTTCCCAAAACTATGTTCGTGAACGGTTAAAAGTGAAAATTTAGCCCAAAAATCACCATTTTTACGCCTCCCGTCACCTTCAACCTCTCAGAATTGCAATTTTGGAAAGCTAGGGCACATCTAAATTGAAGATTTCTCAGTGGAATCAAGTGAAATTAGCTAGATCCAAGTTCCTTGAGGTAAGAGCTTTACTTCTATGCAAAAATTTTGGATTTTCACTGTATTTTGAGCACATTTGGAGAAATTCAAAAATTTACTATTCATGGTGAAAATTGAGAAAAAGATCTATGAAAATTGCATGGGAAGTGTAGTTCATACTTTGGAAGTTTAGTTTAGTAATTTAGACTTGATTTTTTAAGTTATTTTTGGAATTTATAAAATTTGTAGAATGATGCCAAGAATGAAGAAGAGCGAAGGAAAGATCCCTTTCGATTCAAGTAAGTTTTTTAGTTCGAAGGCTCAAGATCGGTATAGTGATGCATTGTAATCACAAAAATTGATTCAAGAGCGGTGTTTTAGGAATCCTGGTGGAGACATAGAGGATTTGATCATTCGCCGACAGTGGGAATGATTCTGATGTTCTTTGTTGTGGCCGTTATTTCTGTTGTTAGGGAGTTCTATGCAAACCTCCCTGAGGTTGAAGACGATAGAGTCATGGTTTGAGGAAATTTGGTACCTTTTTCACCGGAGGTAATCAACTTGTTTTATCATCTGCCACCTGATACGTTATGTTTTTATGCAAAGTATAGTCCGACTAAAGCGGAGTTAGACAAGATTATTTCTTACTTGACCATTGGAAGAGGACTTTGGAAGATCACTAATGAAAGGAGAGTCAACTTCCCAACTTCAAAGTTATGTGCACCTTCAAAGGTCTGGCACTATTTTATTTCTGCTCGTCTGCTACCAACAAATCATCTCAGTGAAGTGACCAGAGAGAGAGAAATGTTAAATTTATGTATTTAGGAAGGAAAGCTCATCAACATAAGAGATTTGATTTGTCAGACTATCATCAGTTCTGCTACTGTCGTTACTACTACAGGTCTGGGATTTGGTTCCTTGGTCTTTTCTTTGCGTGAGCAGGCTTGAGTTAAATATGATAGCTGGGAGGAAGTGTTGTTACCTCTAAAGGCCATCAATAAGGTGAATGTGAAAACTTATTCTGAGGATTCTATTTTTAGCTGGAGAGTAGGATTTTTTAGGAGTTATGAAATGGAGACGTCTGTTTCTTCTACCTCTGCTGCTTCTACATCTAGACCATCTACCTCACGTGCTTCTACATCTAGAGGCGAGTCTACTTAGACCCAAGATCACTTATTGCAGAGGATGATGGATAATATTAACTATATCACTGATAGGGTATAAAATTTAAAGCGTTTTGCAGATCATACTAATAGGTATAATAGGACGAAAAGTGATTATGAAGAGAAATTTCACTCATCTTTGGAGAGCCTCATTAGGGGTAACTAAGAAGTGCAATTTCCTCAATATCCTAAATACCTTGATTATGAGCTTGCAGAAGTTTGAGATAGTGGCGATTCAGAGGATGAGGAGTAGAACTGAGAGATTTATTTTTATGATTGTAATATGATATGAACATGTGGTGTGGGCTTGCTACATTTGCATCTGTGTGTTGGTTTGAACTATGTGATGTGGTTTGGACTTTTATCGCTACATTTGCATCTGTGTGTTGTTTTGGACTATGTTGTGTTTTGGACTTTTATGTTTTAGTACACATTTGCATATATGTGTTGACTTGAACTCTGTGATGTGGTTTGGATTTATGTTTAAGTGAGAATTGTGATGTGATGTGTTTTCATGTTTTGGACTTGAGACNAGTTAGTTTAGAACTTAACTTCATTTCTTATCTATTATAAAGTAGAAAATCTTGCTAGTTTAGATTTTAAACTTGAAATTAAAAAACTAGTACCCTTTATTTTTCTTTTATCATGTTTGGAAGTTTGTCTTTATGTTAAGATTGTGATGTCAGTAATGTGTATCATTGCTTTTATGCTTATACCCACTGTTTAGATGTCTATTTGAATCTCTATATGTTAAACTAAAATAAAATGTTAGAAAATTTGATCAAAATTAATTTAGCTCCTNGGACATTGTGATGTGTGATACTTTTATTTTTAATTATATTGTGATGTTTGTGTTAGTTAGTAGTTTTTTTTAAAATTCTCGGGGTAGTAACTGTTGTGAGTTTTGTGATTTAGTTAGTTTAGAACTTAACTTAATTCTATGTCTTTTGTAAAGTTGAAAACCTTGCTAGCATAAATCTTAAATTTGAAACTCAGAAAATTGCTACCCTGTATTTTTCTTTTATCATGTTTTTGAGTTTGTTTTTGTGTTGAGATTGAGAAGTCAAGTTAGTGTGTTAGTTTACTTTTATGTTTATACCCACTGTTTAAAAGTCTATTGAATCTCTACATGTTGAATTACGATGAAAATATTAGAAAATTTGATCAAAATTAATTTTACTCCTGTCTTTAGTTTTATACGAGTATTATTAGGGTATAAAAATTCCTGTTAGTAGTTATTTTAGTTTTCATTCCTGCTTATATATATTTGATACTAAATTACTTAATCTGTTAAAAATTTAAATTTGGGGTGGGGGATGAAAAATATTTTCAAAACTTTAGTTTTATTTGTTCTCAAATAAACTACAAGTGAATTTGATTTGAAAAGAAAAATTGATCATGTATATGAAGTTATATTAGAGAAGTAAAATTTCATTTTAGAAATGAGTAAGAGAATTTAGTTGAAATTTTGAGTAATGAAGAAAAACTTTAAGTTAAAAGTTTTTAATGTAGAAAATGATTAATATAAATAACTATCTTTAGTAAGAAACATTGTATTTTTTAAAATTTTGAAGTAAAATTTGATTTTAGAAATGATTAAGAAAATTTAGTTAAAATTTTAAGTAATGAAGAAAAACTTTAAGTTAAAAATTTTTAGGTAGAAAATGATTAATATAAGCAACTATCTTTAGTGAGAAACATTGTATTTTTGAAAAATTTAGAAATTTATACTTTTATTTTTAATCCTTAAATTTCTTTAATTAGAAAAAAATTTCCAAAAGAATTATTATACTTATAAGTAAGAGTTCGGTATCAAAACTTTGCTTTTGGAGAGGAAAAGTAGAATTCAAAATTATTAAAGGCTTATCCAGATATAGTAATCCTTTCCTAAACAGAAAAGAAAAAAAAGAAGAGAAAAAGAAAAAAAAAGAAAAGAAAAAGAAAAAGAAAAAAATATAAGGGAGGAGAAGCTTGAGGATTAGTGTCTAATCCNCTATAAGTAAGAGTTAGGTATCAAAACTTTGCTTTTGGAGAGGAAAAGTAGAATTCAAAATTATTAAAGGCCTATCCAGATATAGTAATCCTTGCCTAAAAAGAAAAGAAAAAAAAAGAAGAGAAAAAGAAAAAAAAAAGAAAAGAAAAAGAAAAAGAAAAAAATAAAAGGGAGGAGAAGCTTGAGGATTAATGTCTAATCCAAAATTGGTTCTACATTTTATCTTTTTAAAGTATAAGACTTGAAAAAATCTTAAGCTTATTGATATAAAATAGTAAGTAAAATTATTCTTAATAAAAATTTTTAAGTGGAGATAATAAAAAAAATAAATTCTAAATTTGGAAGACTTACAATATTTCTGAATTAGATAGGGACTCATATTTTCATCTTTCTTAACATTAGAAATTTCTAAACTTTAAGTTGGTCTCATTTACTGAATATTTTTNCAAAATTGGTTCTACATTTGATCTTTTTAAAGTATAAGACTTGAAAAAATCTTAAGCTTATTGATATAAAATAGTAAGTAAAATTATTCTTAATAAAAATTTTTAAGTGGAGATAATAAAAAAAATAAATTCTAAATTTGGAAGACTTACAATATTTCTGAATTAGATAGGAACTCATATTTTCATCTTTCTTAACATTAGAAATTTCTAAACTTTAAGTTGGTCTCATTTACTGAATATTTTTTTTTCTAAATTGGACTACTATATTTCTAAATCTAAATTTTAGTAACTCCTAAAGAAACTCTCATATACATATCATGCATATTTTGTTTTTAAGACTGAAGTGTCACTTGAGGACAAGAAACATTTTAAGTTTTGGTGATTTTGATACGCCTAAATTATATAGTGTTTTTAGACACATTTTTATACCTATTTTTGAGATATTGTGCTTTAATGGAAGATATTTTTTGTGTTTTTCTTTTATGTACAGGTAAAAAGGTGAAAAATGCTTAAAGGAGTGAAAAAAGGATCAAATTTAGAGCAAATAGGTGAAAAATGTGTTTTGGCGCCTAAGCGACAGATCCGACACTTAAGCACCGGTTAAACAGAGAAGGCTGTGCCTAAGTGGCAGAGGCCGCGCGCTTAAGTGCCAGTGGCAGTTATTGGATGAGTAAATTCAATTTTTGCAAATTTTAAAGAGGTTTTGAGACACCTATTGGATTAATAGGTGACTACAACCATCATGGATGAAAATTATTGCGAAAGGATGCATCTCTTAGGAAAATACATCGAATCAAGACACATTTTGAAATAATACCAAGGCACCTTTTGGAGAACTATAAAAGATGGGAGATTGAGAGTTTGGAAGGGGTCTTGAAAGTACTCAAAAAGTTTTGAAAGTTCTAAAATTGGGGAGTTAGTTGGAGGGATTTTCAGGAACCACATATTTATCCTTATTTTATTTTATTTTTAAATTGAGAGTGTTGTAAAAGAGAAGAGATTCAAAGAAACTTCAAGAGTCTGGTGGAGGACTTGAGATAAGTTTTTATTTTTTCTTAGACTACTTTTGGTTTTAATTGAGACCTTTTGTTGGTTTGATAATGATTTCTACTTTAAACTAAAGTGTGGTTTTATTTTATTCATAGATTCCGAGTACTTTTCTTTATCTTTCTTTTTAAAATGATAAGTAATTAAATGTTGGATGGAAGTAGTGGAGAGTACCGATCTTTAATGTTGGAAGAAGTTGTGATGATTTAAAACTATGTAATTTATTTACTTCTTGATTTGGCCTATCTAGATGTAAAAATTTTTTGTGAGAATATGTAAGAACCGGGCTGGTATTATCTCAGTCAACAATTTGAAAGAATCACATGANCTGTGAGACCATTTAGGGGTGGTTTACTTAGGGAAATAGTACATTTTACTTTAATTTGAAAATTTTGAAAATAATGCACTGGTGCCTAAGCGCCACATCTCTTTCTTAAGCGCGAGCCAACCTGAGAGGCAGGGGCCTAAGCGCCACTTACCCTTGCTTAAGCGCCCGTTCCCAAAAATCTGTTCGTGAATGGTTAAAAGTGAAAATTTGGCCCACAAATCACCACTTTTACGCCTCGCGTCACCTTGAACCTCTCAAAATTGCAATTTTGGAAAGCTAGGGCACATCTAAATTGAAGATTTCTTGGTGGAATCAAGTGAAATTTGCTAGATCCAAGTTCCTTGAGGTAAGAGCTTACTTCTTATCGCAAAAATTTTGGATTTTCACTGTATTTTGAGCACATTTGGAGAAATTCAAAAATTTACTATTCATGGTGAAAATTGAGAAAAAGATTTATGGAAATTGCATGGGAAGTGTAGTTTATACTTTGGAGGTTTAGTTTAGTAATTAAGACTTGATTTTTTAAGTTATTTTTGGAATTTATAAAATTTGTAGAATGATGCCAAGAATGAAGAAGAGCAAAGGAAAGATCCCTTTCGATTCAAGTAAGTATTTTAGTTCGAAGGCTCAAGATCGGTACAGTGATGCATTGTAATCACAAAAATTGATTCAAGAGCGGTGTTTTAGGAATCCGGGTGGAAACATAGAGGATTTGATCATTCGCCGACAGTGGAAATGATTCTGATGTTCTTTGTTGTGGCCGTTATTTCTGTTGTTAGGGGGTTCTACGCAAACCTCCCTGAGGCTGAAGACGATAGAGTCATGGTTTGAGGAAATTTGGTACCTTTTTCACCGGAGGTAATCAACTTGTTTTATCATCTGCCACCTGATACGTTATGTTTTTATGCAAAGTATAGTCCGACTGNTGTACAGATAAAAAGGTGAAAAATGCTTAAAGGAGTGAAAAAAGGATCAAATTTGGAGCAAATAGGTGAAAAATGTGTTTTGGCGCCTAAGCGCCAGATCCGACACTTAAGCACCGGTTAAACAGAGAAGGCTGTGCCTAAGCGTCAGAGGCCCCGCGCGTAAGTGCCAGTGGCAGTTATTGGATGAGTAAATTCAGTTTTTGCAAATCTTAAAGAGGTTTTTGAGACACCTATTGGATTAATAGGTGACTACAACCCCATGGACGAAAATTATTGCGAAAGGATGCATCTCTTACGGAAATACATCGAATCAAGACACATTTTGAAAACATACCAAGGCACCTTTTGGAGAACTATAAAAGATGGGAGATTGAGAGTTTGGAAGGGGTCCTGAAAGTACTCGAAAAGTTTTGAAAGTTCTAAAATTTGGGAGTTAGTTGGAGGGATTTTCAGGCACCACATATTTATCCTTCTTTTATTTTATTTATAAATTGAGAGTGTTGTAAAAGTGAAGAGATTCAAAGAAACTTCAAGAGTTTGGTGGAGGACTTGAGATTAGTTTTTATTTTTTCTTAGACTACTTTTGGCTTTAATTGAGACCTTTTGTTGGTTTGATAATGATTTCTACTTTAAACTAAAGTGTGGTTTTATTTTATTCATAGATTCCGAGTACTTTTCTTTATCTTTCTTTTTAAAATGATAAGTAATTAAATGTTGGATGGAAGTAGTGGAGAGTACTGATCTTTAATGTTGGAAGAAGTTGTGATGATTTAAATCTATGTAATTTATTTACTTCTTGATTTGGCCTATCTAGATGTTAAAATTTTTTGTGAGAATATGTAAGAACCGGGCTGGTATTATCTCAGTCAACAATTTGAAAGAATCACATGAGGTTGTATAAATGAGAATGTAGTTCATATGATTGAGTGCAAATAGATAGAGAAATATTCATTGAAGGGTGTGAGTTAGAGGACTTTAAAGTGACAGGTTAAAGTCCCCAACTTGATTTATTGTTTTAGGTTTTGATACGAGATGTTAGCCCTCAGGTGGAGGGAATCGAGGGAACTCTAGAGTGAGTGCTAGTATCTTCCCTGCCTAGCCGGTCTTCAGAACTATTAAAATTTGAAATTAGCCAATGTTCTTTATAGCATCTCTAGAAAGGGTAAAGAATATTATTGCTCCTATTTAGCACAACACAATATGCATACTTCCACAACAGAGTTCCTATACTTATTACTGGTTCATGATAAGGAGAAAAATATTTTCATATTTAGTGTATTTCTTCTACAATAACTCAAGTTATCTTTTTAAGTTTGTTTTGTTTTTGTCAAAATATTAAAATTACCAAAAATATTTAAACTTTCTTTACCGCAAAAATGTCTTTAGTGTAAATAATTGTCTTTTTACAAATAGAAAATTTTCCAAAAAGTGCATATTGCATATCTTCCCTGTGGGTTCCATATTCAAGTCTTAATCAAAAAGTCCTATATTACTTGATAATAATACATATACTTGCGTAGTATCCCAATATATATAAATTCAAAGTTAAATTCTTATTTTTCTTCAAGATCAAGTTTTTGGTTTTGTTACGAAATAAGGAAATATAAGTGAAAAATATAATCAGAATTATTGTTATATTGTTGCATATAAGTAGTTATCAGGGATTGGTAAGCTTGATTTAAATATATTTAATGAAGATTAGAAAAGAGGAACATGATTAATTAATGAATATCTTTAAACACTACAAGCCCAACTTTAATTACAGGTCCAAGATCATTAATGACTTGAGCTTGCCCTTAAGGGTATCCATGTACATAACTCTTAAAAAAAAATCAATTGAAAGTCTAAGTACCCTGCTCATGAGATTATTAAAATATTAAGATTCCTTGAGCACAAGGTAGTTTAATCTGTTGAATTTAAATTTAACATCGGGAGATTAATTAAACATCATAATAAGTCCAAATGAACTCGAAATGATTCAAGGGGTTTCAAAAGTTGTTTAGGGTTATGCCCTGAAAACTTTTATGATCTTTTGGATTTTTTGAAGGACCACTGGACTTTTATTCTTTGCTCAAAAAAATAATACATTAAAACTTTTAGGGACCGACCAAATTCTACCTCAGGACCCGATAACTCACCTAAATCAATAAAAATGCCCTACACTACTTATCTTGCATTAAATGACCCACTGCTCAAGGATTTTAATCTTCCCTAAAGTATTAAATCATTGTGAGAAACTGGGTGTCAGTTGACAAATTAGAAATTGTCGGTCATCGGAATGCATATCGTCGTCGGAATGCATATCCTGATGCCCTGTTTAATTTAACAAATGTATAAATATTTTTGAAAGTAATATTTTATGTTTTAAAAATACGAGACCGAACTGATCTCATATCTACAATAGTTTAAATAAACGAGCCTAACACCACAAGCAATGCATCTATCCCGAAGGGTAGACACACTACTTGCTAGTGAGGCTCATTTAAATAAATTAAGAAATTTTTGACATCCGTTCAAGTTTGCGAAAAACCATTTTTTATGTTGACCGACAAGTTCTCTTATTTAATATGAAAAATTAAATATGATTTATATTAAGCTGGTTTCTTAGAGTTTCCTTCAAGGGCAAGCCTCTATAGTTAATTACATCTTAGATAATCAAAATCACTTAAGAGAACTCTCAATTTAGATCATGGAATATTATATTCAAGAATTTAAAGGGGTAGGACTTTTCAGAAGATCAGAATAAAGGAGTGTGTGAGGAGAATGACTCAAAATTGAAACGTTATTATGTTTTAATCTAAAGGAAGAAGAACTAGGGGATGTTATGGATCATAAGGAGAACCTTGATGACTTCCCAAGCTATCATATGGTTCAGCTTCAATTTAGGAGATAAAAATTATTTAAATGTTACATCCTGCATATTATATTAATTAGGGCTTACGTTTATGTTAAATAATCACATAAATAGCTTAGAAGATGTGAGGATTTAGGTTGTGACGAACGACAACCTCAGAATCCTAAGGTGAGTTAGGGCTTAAATTGTATAGCAAAGCTATACAAAGGCATAAAAATAAGTTGATGATTTATGTCGCACTAGGCGAACAACCTAGAAATCTTATGGCTTGTTTTTTAATTCTAAGAAAAGAAGTGCTCTTATGGATCCTCATGCTATAGTAGATTGATGCCCATAGAGTTAGCTCCAAGCTCCTCGATTAAGTAGTAGTCCTAAAGTCTAAGGTCCAAAATGTTTAAATGAAGCTTAAATTCAATCATGAGGAGGTTAAAGTTGATTAGAGCAACATTGGTTAGGATCCAATTGTTCCCTCGTTCCGATATCACTATTTTTATTTTGAATTTACTTAGTTTAAACTAGTTGTTACGCTTATTGAAACCAAGGGGATGTTGTTAGCTACCGTAGGTTACCTCCTCCGAGGGACTCTTGTAAATTCAAAAGGATGTTTTAAGTTTAGCAAAATTTTAAAGGATTTATGACATCCGTTCAAGTTTGTGAAAAACTATTTTTTATGTTGACCAATAAGTTCTCCTATTTAATATGAAAAATAAATAAGGAATATATTAAGCTGTGTTCTTAAAGTTTCTTATAAGGGCAAGCCTCTATAGTTAATTACATCTTAGATAACCGAAGTCACCTAAGAAAACTCTTGATTTAGATCAGGGAATATTATCTTCAGGAATTTCAAGGGGTAGGGCTTTTCAAAAGATTTGACCAAATGAGTGTCAAGGTGGAATGACTCAAATTTGGAACATTGTTATCTATGATTCCAAAGGAAGAAGAACTAGGGGATGTCATGGTTCTTGAGGAGAACCTCGGTGACTTCCCAAGTTATCCTATGGTTTGGCTTCAGTTTCAGAGAGAATAAATATTAAAATGTTACATCCTGCCAATTTTATTAATTAGGGCTCACATTTATGCGTGACGGTCGCGTAAATGGCCTAAATGATGTGAGGATTTAGTTTGTGATGAACGATAACCTCAAAATCTTAAGGCAGTTAGGGCTTAACTTGTATGACAAAGCTATACAAAGGCCTAAAGATGAGTTGAGAATTTATGTCGCACTAGGCAGACAACCTGGAAAGATGTGTTGTTGCAATTTATCATGTTGTTGTAGATCGTTGCCCACAGAGTTAGCTCCATGATCCTCGACAAAGTAGTAGTCCTAAAGTAAAGTCCAAAAGTTTTAAATGACAAGTTTAAATTGAATCAAGGGCGGGGGGTTAATGTTGATTAGAACAACACCGGATATGATCCCACGGTTCCCTCATTCTGGTATCACTATTTTTCTTGTGAATTTATATAGCTTAAACAATTTATTGTACTTTTTTAAACCGAGGAGATCTCATTAGCAACTGTGGGTTACCACCTCCAAGGGACTCCTGTAAATTCAAAATGTCATTTTAACTTTATTGACATTTTAAAGAATTTATTGTTACCTTTGAAAAAAATTGTTTTACATTTTTGAAAATGTTGATTAATTTTTTAAACTGGTTTTGATTTTTGCAAGTAAAGTAAGGTGCACAACCAAACAATTATAATATTTTGCTGCAAAGGTAGATTGCAGAAAGTAAAATGATTGAAATTAAATAAAACTCTAAAAGGGTACCTGTCATATTATTGGCATTCCGCTAAAAGATTAGCTTTCGCAACACATATATAATTTTGTAGGAACTTTAAATAAATTGTAAGAGTAGATGAAGGTGTAGCTATCAAACCCTCAAACCATGACTCTGTGAGTCCCGAAAGCCCTTAGTGGATGATTTTCTAGAACAAAAATATAATAAGTTCAATCTTCCTTCAAAATATCCAAGAGATTCCAAAGTTTTCGGAGAATGACCTTGAACTGCTTTAAAGATCTCTTGAAACATTTTGAGTTCATTTTGAACTTATCATCTTGCTCTATTAATCATTGCAAGGTCGAATTAAAATTACACCATTACTCAGTGAACCTTCATATTTCAATTATCTCAAAAATGATAGTCAAATAACATTTCATTTAACAGTTATATGAATGGATATCCCAAAGGGTAAGTCCAAAGTCTTTAAGGATTTTAATGCCCAGAGTTAAAGTAGGGCCTAAAGTGTTTGAAAATGTTTATCAATTAATTAAATCCATCTTTTCTAATCCCAATCAAGACAATTCTTACATATCAATCCTAGTTCACTATTAGGCCCTCTTGATTTTAATATTCAAAATAAATTTAAGATAATTAAATATTTAAATGGGATTTTAATTCTCATTAATATCAAAATTAATATCTAATCACCAATTATCGTGCCTTAAATGAGTGAATTACTATCTTCATAGCTTAAGACCATTACTTTAGGATCATTTTATTGAATTATCTTCCAAATTGTGAGCACTATTTTGAAAAGTTTTGATATTTTTGGGATTTTTTAATTATTTTTAAATATTTCAAAATTCAAAATAAAGCTAAAAAATTAAGTATTTTCTAAAAAATAATTTTTATTTTTCCCAAGTGCCTCTGATCACAAGGAACTCAGAAAACCAATTTTTATAATTTTCCCAAGTGTATTGAATTTAATATAATTATTTTTTCTACAAAAATATAAGGTTCCTTAAAAATCAACTTTAATACTTAAACTTAATCAAATAATTCTCAAATATTACATTGGATAAACATGACTTTTATGAACAATATGGGATTGATTTTGTCAATTTTTGATAGGTTAATAATTTACAAAAATTAATACAAGATTTTTATATTTAATTAAATATAGAAATTTACAAGATAATTCAAGTCATCATGATATTTTTCCTAGACTTCTCTGACCACAGGAAATCCACTAAAATTATTCCCATAATTTTCCAAGAGATATTATGATTTATGTAATTAAAATAAACCAAAATGGTAAGTTTAGCTTGAAAATTAGGGCTAGAAGCGTAGAGATGCCCTCTGACCTTGGAAAAATTAGAGGACATAGTCTTTATCATGAGGAATAAACCCCCAAAATTTCAAGCTATGGTGAGCAATATTTGATCATAATGAATTAAAATACTCCATAGGGTTTTAATTCATTAAAAATCAAGAAATAAGAAAATAATTTTTATTTTTAATCCATATTATTCTCCTCTATTCACTGAGAAAGAGGGTTTTTTATTTTTTTTAATGATTTTTCTAGAGAAAGGTATGAATTTTGGAAGATTAGGCATTTAAAATAATTCAAAAAATCTATATTTTTCTACTTATCCTACATGGCGCCGCCTCAACCTACGATGGCTCCGAACTCAAACGCGGCGCTTTGCTATTCAACGTCGTAATCTACCTCAGCTGCCACGTGGCCTGTGGTTCATGTACCAGCCGTTTGTCTGGCTCAATCTCCTCCGTTCATTGGATCCACGCGCAATCGGATGCCTCTCCGTTATCGTCCCCAAGTGACCTAACCCGTCAGCCGTTCACACTAAAAACTTAAGATCTTCAATGTAGACTCAACCAAATTGCATGAAGTTTTTTTTTAAACCTTCATCTACTCAAGATGAACACATCTATACGGTTAATCAATAATGAAATTGAGCCATTACAAATGGAGAATCAAAAGAAGCTTGGGCTAGGGTTAGAGCTCAATACCTTTATCTGAGAGGGAAGGCCTCAATCAGATAGTTGGGGTAGCTTTGATTGAGCCCAACGAACCTCTGAATGAAGTCTTGTGCCCTGGTGAATTGTTTAGATATGATTTCGATCAAACTCAATTTCAGGTGTTGGTCTACAACTATCTTAGAGGCTGTTTCAGATGGGGCTTTGATGGGGAATCAACTTCTTTCACTGTGGGGATGGTGTGTACATAATTAATTGAAGTTTGGTTCATTGTGGATGAGTGGAGAGATCTATCCTGATTTTAGGGCAAATTTCAGTGAAGAAATTGACTCTAAGGGGTAGCTATGAGTGGTTGAGAGAAAGGGGATTGCACTTGGGATGGTTTGGAGAGTCTTTAGTGAGATTTTGGTAGAGTTTACCCAAGTTTTCAAACACTCCCTCCTTTGGTCTTGGAGAGCTACATTTATAGCCATGGCTGCCGGGTGGAGCTCAGGGCTGGGAATTGGGTGCTAAAGCATGTTTAGGTGGAGGGAAGAAAGGCTCTAATTGACAATGGGAGTGAGCTAAGTCAGGGAGGTTTAATTTTGGGTTTTTGCCATTTGGGGCTCCCTTGGGCTGGCTATTGTAGCGGCTGAGGTGGTGGCTGGCCAGAGTCTGATCATCTCTAAGCTCATGGAGGTAAGGGGGTGGCTAATTATGATAAACTCCCAAGGGTAAGCAATGATGGAAAAGATATTTTAAGTTTGGGCCAAATAAGTGGTGAAATCCCTTAAATCAAAAGTCCAGTGGTCCATTGCTCACCTTGGTCCGTTTAGGTGGGTCTAGCCTGGTCCATAGGGTGTACTTGGTGGCCGTGGTGTTATCAATTTGGTGGGTTAGGCATGGCTAAGTCAACTTTGGTGCATGTATTCAATTTGGGTCAAAATCACTAGAAGTTGGGTTTGGGTTTGGCTAGCCATGACATTGAGCTCAATTGATTGATTTATTTGGTGTAAATGATTTTCATGAGGAGTTTTTAAAAGATTTGGGGGTTCAATTTGAGGGATTTTGGGCATTTGGTCAATTTTTGGGTGTTGGGTTAGACTTGGGTCTATGTTTGGCTAAGTACAAATTGATTGTTGAAAATGATCTATAAGAAAGTCATGAAGAGCTCTCAACATCAGTTGGGTGCCAATTTTAGGGTTAGAGCATTCAATTTGGTGGAATTTGGAGACATAGCCAATTTGGGGCAAATTTGGGGATTTTGATTGTGGGTTGAAATTAAGGCTTGACCAAGTCCAATTAAAGGTCCAAATTGATGTGTAATATTGTTATGTTAGAATTCAAAATGGGGCAAATTGAGTTGGCTATAGGGTTCAATTAGGTAAGATTAGGTCATGGGCCTAAAATTGGAGTTTTTGTTTTGGATCAAAATTGAGCTTAAAGCATGGGTCAATTAGGCTTGTAATTGGTTTGGATTGATCATATGAAAGATGAATTTGAGTTTAGAATTTAAATTGAGGATAATTGGGGATAAATTGATGGACATTTGGGATGAATTTGGGAAAATTGGGCTTTTAAAGGAAATTTGGGGGTTTTGGTCAAAATGGTCAACTTGGTCAAATTTGGTTCAATTGTAGGGTCCAAATTGGTTTTGGAGACTTTTTAAGTGATTTTGGATTTCTTGGGAAATTTTGGGGCAACAAGGGTATTTTGGTAATTTTGTTAAATTTGAGGGTATTCTGATAATTTTGGCAATTTTGGTTGGTTTTGGGAAATTTGGCGAAATTTGGGTTTTCAAGGGCATTTAGGAAATTTGGGTGGATTTAGGGGCAAAGGGCCAAGTTGGATATTTTTGGTAGAATTGGGGTGTCAACCACCATGTATGAGCTATGGACCAATGTTATCCCCATTTGGGTCCTCTATGTACTGGTCTTAGCTAAACTCCAGCCTAGGGCTAATCGGTCTAGCGACCATCTACATGAGTTTCCTAAAAGATCAAGGGATCAAAGTCAACAATTTTTTGTTTAGGTTTGCA
Source organism: Phalaenopsis hybrid cultivar (assembly GCA_002079205.1). NCBI lineage: Eukaryota > Viridiplantae > Streptophyta > Magnoliopsida > Asparagales > Orchidaceae > Phalaenopsis > Phalaenopsis hybrid cultivar. The sequence continues at coordinate 118,105 of JXCR01141342.1, forward strand.
ATTGAATGGGGTGAAAGTGAGTGACTGTGAGTGAACTAGCTCTAGACCAACACCCAGGGTCAGCCCTAAGGTCAAGCAGTCCTATGGAGACTCTCCTTGAGATCCTCTATACTGACCTTACCTAATAAGTGCTAGAGGTTAAGACCAATATGTGGAATTTCAAGTTGAGCAAGGAAGAGTTTAGAGTTTCTAATGGCGAGGGTTCCTATTCTAGTTTTCTAGGATTATTCAATAGGAAAGTCTTATGGCTAGACCTTACGCTACTAAAGAAGAAAAACTAAACCTCAACTAAAAGTGAGGTCAACAAGTGGACCCCCAATAGGTGTGGTGTGCTGGGCATGCATACCGTGCATATTGGCTTTAACCAACGAGATCAACATAACTAATGCAGACTCCTAAGTCAACAGAACTAAAAAGGCAGTGTAAAACTGAGTGCTAGTTGTTTGTGCTAAGGATATGACAAGTGAATATTTGATCAAAATCAAGGAGTAGGAACTCTCACTGGGGATTGGAGAGTAGGTTTCAAATTATCAAGTCTCAGATGTTTTCAGGTGAGGGGAATCAATATTTAGGTGGTCACCCTGAGATGGGAATTGAAATTTAGGTATCAATCTCAAAAAGGAGAGCCAAAATTTAGGTACCGGCCTCAAAGGGAGGGAATCTGAATTTAGGTACTAATTCCGAAAGATAGGAATCAAAATTTAGGTACTGATCTCGATATAATAATTGAAATTGAGGTATCAATCTCAAAAGGACAAATTTAGAATTTAGATACCAGCATCAAAAGATAAGAATCAGAATTTAGGTACTGATTCAGAAATGAGAATTAAAATTTAGGTATTAATCTCAGGAATAGAGTCAAAATTTAGGTACCGACCTCGAAAGATAGGAATCAGAATTTAGGTAATGATCCTAAACTGAGAATTGAAATTTAGGTATCAATCTTAGAAGGAGAATCAGAATTTAGGTACCGACCTCTAAAGACAGGAATCAAAATTTAGGTACTGATCCTGAAATGAGAATTGAAATTTAGATATCAATCTCAGGAAGAGAGTCAGAATTTTGGTACCGATCTCTAAATATAGGAATCATAATTTAAGTGATAATCCCTAAATTAAAAATTGAAATTTAGGTATCAATCTCAGTAAGAGAGTCAAAATTTAGGTACCGACCTTGAAAGTTGAGATTAGGGTGTCGTGCTCCAATCAAAGGGGCCTTATACCAATATCGAAGATATGTAGAGAATCATATGTTGTGTTCCATCTAAGGGGGCCTTATACCAATCTCGAAGATATGTAAAGAATCGGATGTCATCTTCCATTTAAGATGGCCTTATACCAATCTTGAAGATATGTAGAAAATTAGATGTAGTATTCCATTTAAGGGGGCCTTATACCAATCTTGAAGATATGTGCCACATTAGGGAGGAAAGCTCTAAGACTCATATCCAACCCAAATGGTGATAAGGGAAATATCTTCTACTTTTGGGAGGAAAGCATTGTGACTCACATCCAACCCAAGGGGCAGTGGGAAAAGATTTCATTAATTTGCTTTAAACAGGTGTTACAGATTGAATATAGGCTAAAGCATCAAAAAGTACAATATGTTGAACGCATCATAAGTACATCTGAAAACATCTCATGCTGAGTACATAGCACAAGCTGAGCATATCTGGTACATATATCATCATATCTCTTGTGTCAAAATGCAGTACAAAAAGGTATCCTCTAACTGTCCATCCTTGGTGGAGTGAGCTCCTGATCGAGCTGACCTACTAAGCCATGCTCCAGGACAAGACTTCTCTTTGTGTGTACTTAGAGGTGCAACCCTCTCATAGCTCGTAAGGTTGTAGCTTTTCTAACTCTGGATCTAATTGAAATCCATGCGACATTTTACTTCTATCCATCCTTCTAAAAGTTACAAACACCCTGCGATGTTGTGCCCCTGGAATGTAGTGTTTGGCGATGTCTGCTCCATTTTCTTTAAGAATCAGTACTAAACTCACTGGTAGTGGAATCTCCACAGATTTTTTGAACTCACTGATCTCGAGTGACATAGTTGTGTAAAAAATATATAGTTGACTCTGCTATGCAATGGTGCCAAAAGCTTGATGCAATATTTTATAAATTAGAAATTTAAGAAATTAATGTTGTGATTCTACGCAAGTATACATATCATTATCAAGTAATAAAGGACTTTCTATTTAAGCCCCAAATATCGACCCCACGGGGAAGGTTTAAGGCGCTGTTTGGTTTGGCTTCTGCTGCGCGGCGCAGCGTGCGACAGTGGCTTCATCCCGCATTCCGGTGTTTGCTTCGACGTTTTGCGGCAAATTGTTGGCGAAGCGGATCGATCCGAGGCCGCGATATTAGGCCGCGGTTCCCGCTTTCCTCTTACCCATTGTCCCGCTTACCCCTTTCGTTTCTCTTCAGCCCTAACGACTTCCTATGCGGTTCTCCTTCATTGTCTTGCTTCGTTGCCCCGCGATCGACAGATCTGAGGTATAATGAGCATTTTTCTTCTTCTAATCGCAGATTTGAGGGTGCTTTACGATTTTTTCGAATGTGATGTTTTCTCTACTCCTATACTTCCTACTTCGGCGATTTTTTCTTCAACACATGGAAAAAACGACTGTGATGTTCTTTACCCCTTTCTTTCATCACTAGGCTTTTGCCTTCTCTTTACCTTCTCGTTTGACCCATTCTTATTTGGTGGCTGACGACTCAAGATCGGTCGCAGATTGTGGTTGTGGTGGTTGATTCATGTGTAGTTGTAGTTGTTAATGCAATTAGTAGTGTGAAGTGCATAGATGATAGTGCATATGAGCTGTCGAATTGATGTGGAGTTGACTTGTTAATGTCATCATACCTTACTCTTCTTCCTCCAAATGATGTTGAGTTGGATTGGGAGGGGGATTGATCATTCCCTTCTTCTCTTGCTTGTGATTAGGAAGTTGTGTTTTTGATTCCATCTACTATTTTCTTTTCCCCATTCTTTACTTTGACAGTGAACATACATTTTCGAAATCCTCTGTTTCGTTCGGCTTCTACTGTATCTGCTTTGATGTTTTTTGAGAGTGCAATTGCTTTTGTGGAGAGTGATATGCTCTTCATGGTGTGGTATTTTTGGAGTGCATCTGCATTTTTGATTCCAACATTCTATTGCTTGCTGTTTTCTCGAGTTTGTTGGTTACTTATCTGTTGAGGCACACAGGAAAAGGTGTAATAAAATTTTGTTATTGATGTGTTCTTGCTATTTTTTCGAGCTAGCCACTATAAGACCTATTAATTGATATGTTTATTGGAGGACTGAGAAATCTCAAGGAAANCCCAGCCTAGGGCTAGTGGGTCTAAGGACCATCTACATGAGTTTCCCAAAAGATCAAGGGATCAAAGTCAACAATTTTTGGTTTAGGTTTGCAATTGAATGGGGTGAAAGTGAGTGACTGTGAGTGAACTAGCTCTAGACCAACACCCAGGGTCAGCCCTAAGGTCAAGCAGTCCTATGGGGACTCTCCTTGAGATCCTCTATACTGACCTTACCTAATAAGTGCTAGAGGTTAAGGCCAATATGTGGAATTTCAAGTTGAGCAAGAAAGGGTTTAGAGTTTCTAATGGCGAGGGTTCCTTTTGTAGTTTTTTAGGATTAGTCAATAGGAAAGTCTTATGGCTAGACCTTACGCTACTAAAGAAGAAAAACTAAATCTCAACTAAAAGTGAGGTCAGCAAGTGGACCCCCAATAGGTGTGGTGTGCTGGGCATGCATACCATGCATATTGGCGTTAACCAACGAGATCAACATAACCAATGCAGACTCCTAAGTCAACAGACCTAAAAAAGAAGTGTAAAACTGAGTGCTAGTTGTTTGTGCTAGGGATATGACAAGTGAATATTTGATCAAAATCAAGGAGTAGGAACTCTCACTGGGGATTGGAGATTAGGTTTCAAATTATGAAGTTTCAGGTGTTTTCAGGTGAGGGGAATCAATATTTAGGTGGTCACCCCGAGATGGGAATTGAAATTTAGGTATCAATCTCAAAAAGGAGAGTCAGAATTTAGGTACCGACCTCGAAGGGAGGGAATCAAAAGTTAGGTACTAATTTCGAAAGATAGGAATCAGAATTTAGGTACTGATCTCGATATGATAATTGAAATTGAGGTATCAATCTCAAAAGGACAAATTTAGAATTTAGATACCAGCATCAAAAGATAAGAATCAGAATTTAGGTACTGATCTAGAAATGAGAATTAAAATTTAGGTATTAATCTCAGGAAGAGAGTCAAAATTTAGGTACCGACCTCGAAAGACAGGAATCAGAATTTAGGTAATGATCCTAAATTGATAATTGAAATTTAGGTATCAATCTTAGAAGGAGAGAATCAGAATTTAGGTACCGACCTCTAAAGACAGGAATCAGAATTTAGGTACTGATCCTGAAATGAGAATTCAAATTTAGATATCAATCTCAGGAAGAGAGTCAGAATTTAGGTACTGATCTCTAAATACAGGAATCAGAATTTAAGTTATAATCCCTAAATTGAGAATTGAAATTTAGGTATCAATCTCAGTAAGAGAGTCGAAATTTAGGTACCGACCTTGAAAGTTGAGATTAGGGTGTCGTGCTCCAATCAAGGGGGCCTTATACCAATATCGAAGATATGTAGAGAATCATATGTTGTGTTCCATTTAAGGGGGTCTTATACCAATCTCGAAGATATGTAAAGAATCGGATGTCATCTTCCATTTAAAATGGCCTTATACCAATCTTGAAGATATGTAGAGAATCAGATGTAGTATTCCATTTAAGGGGGCCTTATATCAATCTTGAAGATATGTGCCACATTAGGGAGGAAAGCTCTATAACTCATATTCAACCCAAATGGTGATAAGGGAAATATCTTCTACTTTTGGGAGAAAAGCATTGTGACTCACATCTAACCCAAGGGGCAGTGGGAAAAGAATTAGCGTCTCGCTACTGTCCTCGAGAAAAATATGAAAATAATGTAAGGAATTAGTTGTGTTGAACTCATAGATATGTGTCATGTGAGGATAGGTATATGCGAGAAAAATTTGTGAAATGTTATGCAATTTTTGTGCAGGATGTGAAACTTCGCGGGAATGTAAAGAGAATTAGTGCAGACATGGACAGTCGTGCTGCATGAGCAAAAATTAAAAGACCTCAAAATCGAGAGAATCAACTCAACAGATTTATTTTCTTTTCTTGTTGTTTTTATCACATTTAATTATCAAAAATACATTTTTTTTAAATTCAATTTTTTGTTGGTTGATTTTCAAAAGAGAGTATTTTGTTTGAATTTAATTTTTATCAAGTTTTCTTTTGTTTTGTTCCTTGTTCGTTGTAATTTGGAACCAATGTATAGTTCTGTGGCTCTTTATCCATCGCACAAAAGAGTAATTGAACAAACAAACTAAATTCTGAAAGTGATTTCATTAATTTGCTTTAAACAGGTGTTACAGATTTAATATAGGCTAAAGCATCAAAAAGTACAATATGTTGAACGCATCATAAGTACATATGAAAACATCTCATGCTAAGTACATATCACAAGCTAAGCATATTTGGTACATATATCATCATATCTAATGTGTCAAAATGCAGTACAAAAAGGTATCCTTTGACTGTCCATCCTCGGTGGAGTGAGCTCCTGATCGAGCTGACCTACTAAGCCATGCTCTAGGACAAGAGTTCTCTTTGCGTGTACTTAGAGGTGCAACCCTCTCATAGCTCGTAAGGTTGTATCTTTTCTAACTCTGGATCTAATTGAAATCCATACAACATTTTACTTCTATCCATCCTTCTAAAAGTTACAAACACTCTGCGATGTTGTGCCCCTGGAATGCAGTGTTTGGCGATGTCTGCTCCATTTCCTTTAAGAATCAGTACTAAACTCACTGGTAGTGGAATCTCCACAGATCCTTTGAACTCACTGATCTCGAGTGATATAGTTGTGTAAAAAATTTATAGTTGACTCCGCTATGCAACGGTGCCAAAAGCTTGATGCAATATTTTATGAATTAGAAATTTAAGCAATTAATGTTGGGATTCTACGCAAGTATACATATCATTATCAAGTAATAAAGGACTTTCTATTTAAGCCCCAAATATCGACCCCACGGGGAAGGTTTAAATTTCAAATGATAAATTTACTAAGAAAATCATAGAAAGTCAAAACAAAATTACGGTCACTAATTTTGAATTTTGAAATATTATCAGAACTAAATTATTTAATTAATAATAAAACAAAAATACAAAGTTTAAACAGTAACTACTAAACTATTAAACTATGTTTATGTGATGAAGATTTCTCATGTGAAAAAGGCATATTTCTCACTACAATGAGATCTTCGTAAAATGAGATGAGATAAATGGTTTTAATATGTATTGTCCCAAATAGGAGCAATTTTAATTCGTAAAATGAGATGAGATAAATGGTTTTAATATGTATTGTGTCAAAAATAGGAGCAGCTTTAATTCTCTACCATGATACAGTGTTATAGAAAATCATTGGCTAATCCCAGGTATAGTCCCTAAATCCCTGCCTGGCTAGGAGGATACTGTCTCCCACTCCAAAGCTCCACTTCCCTTCACCTGAAGGCTAACTCTCGCTTTAGTTTTTAAACATTAAGACCGAATTGGGGATTTTAGTCTGTCACCCTAGATATTCTCTAATTCTACACCCAACAAAGTATATTTTCTTATTTATTTGCACTTAATTCCATGAACAAAATTCTCTTTCATGGAATCAAATGTGATCCTCACTTTGTTGTAGAACTCATACTCCATTTCCCGGATCATATGTTTCACAACATATTTTAATAATTCATTGGTTTAGAACGAGAAGTAAACTAAGTTCGGAGTTGAAAAATTATCACAATTTCTTTTATATTTTAATATTGGCCCACCCATATTATCTCTTCATTTCACCATATCTCAGAGTAGGGAGAAAGTTAAAGCAAACTACTTAGACTTCATGAGAAAGATACAACAAAACACAAATTTCATATATAAAATAAAGTTCATACAATATAATAAATAAAAAACACTTATCTGAAACTCTTTCTCAAAGAAAATCCCTTGTAGCCTCTTCTAGGAAATGTAAGAAGAAGAAATCTCTCACTTTTCTCCTTCTCCAACACTCTNTTTAGAACGAGAAGTAAACTAAGTTCAGAGTTGAAAAATTATCACAATTTCTTTTATATTTTAATATTGGCCCATCCATATTATCTCTTCATTTCACCATATCTCAGAGTAGGGAGAAAGTTAAAGTAAACTATTTGGACTTCATGAGAAAGATACAACAAAACATAAATTTCATATACAAAATAAAGTTCATACAACAATAATAAATAAAAAACACTTATCTGAAACTCTTTCTCAAAACAAATCCCTTGTAGCCTCTTCTAGGAAATGTAAGAAGAAGAAATCTCTCACTTTTCTCCTTGTCCAACACTCTTAGAGAAGAGTTCACACTTAATCTCACCATAAAACTCTAGATTAAAAGGAAAATGGACTCTAAATGGCTGCAGAATGAAAAAGGAAGAATGTGTGATGCGTAGAAGGTTGAATTGGGGCGATCAGATGTCGGCGCTACTTTTGGCACCGTCGGCGCTGAACAAATTTTCAACTTCTTCATTTTTGCTCCAAATTTCATCCCTTTTGCTTCTTTTTTGCTTCAAGTCCTAAAATTCAACAACCTGCAAGAAAACATAAAAATACCTTCTATTAAAGTGCAATATCACAAAAAATGAGTATAAAATATCGGTATAAAAAATCATATATTTTTGGTGTATCAAAATCCCCCAAGCTTACCTGTTACTTGTCCTGAGTAACTCCTCTACTATATAAAAATATGACTTATGGTAAGGAATTTAACTTCTAGATTTCCATATCTTAGTNAGCATATATTTTTGGTGTATCAAAATCCCCCAAGCTTACCTGTTACTTGTCCTCAGTAACTCCTCTACTATATGAAAATATGATTAATGGTAAGGAATTTAACTTCTAGATTTCCATATCTTAGTCCACTAAATACAATAGCATAACTTATGAAAAATGCAAAATAAATCCAGTGAATAATAAAGGTATAAGAATATTTAGCAATCAAGTTCAAGATTTCTAATTCTCTATTCTTCTCAAGAAAATTGCAAATTATCATATTAAAGTCACTTAAAAGTATTCATATGAAAAAGAACTTCATAAAACTTTATTAGTAAATAAACTAATACTCAAATAAAAGTTTAGNACTAGCAATCAAGTTCAAGATTTCTAATTCTCTATTCTTTTCAAGAAAATTGCAAATTATCATAATAAAGTCACTTAAAAGTATTCATATGAAAAAGAACTTCATAAAACTTTACTAGTAAATAAACTAATACTCAAATAAAAGCTTAAGAAATGTAGCAAGCCTTTTTTTTAAATTGATTCAAGTGAAGCCAATTTTGAATTAGATATCTCCTCAAGCTTCTCCCCACATCTTTTCTTTTCTTTTCTTTCCTTCTCTTTTATTTTCTTTTCTTCTTTTTTTTTTATCTATGAGGATTACTAAATCTGGATAGCCTTTAATGATTTTGAACTTCACTATCATCTTCTTAAAGTCAAAAACTTGTCACATTTCTTCACTTAATAATTTTTTATTAGCTTAAAGATTTCATAAAGTTTAATTCTTTTATTTATTACAAGAACCATTAAGATTCTTAATATTTAAAACATACAATTTTCTTTACTTAAAATAGAAAAACATAGTCTTTTTTATTTATACCAAATATCTTAATCTCTAAAATTANCTCTTTTCTTTCCTTCTCTTTTATTTTCTTTTCTTCTTTTTTTTTATCTGTGAGGATTACTATATTTGGATAGCCTTTAATGATTTTGAACTTCACTATCCTCTTCTTAAAGTCAAAAACTTGTCACATTTCTTGACCTAACAAATTTTTATTAGCTTAAAGATTTCATAAAGTTTAATTCTTTTCCTTATTACATGAACCATTAAGTTTTTTAATATTTAAAACAATCAATTTTCTTTACTTAAAATAGAAAAACATAGTCTTTTTTATTTATACCAAATATCTTAATCTCTAAAATTAACCTTTATTATTGAAACTTTTTACTTAAGTATACTATATATTTAGAAACATAAACCCCTATTACCAAAGGTCATGTTAAATTTAAAATTTTCTTAAAATTTAAGTGAGGACAAATAAAATTAACTTTCTTTCTTTAAAAAAAAATTTCTCCCCCCCCAAACTTAAATTTTTAAAAAGCATGAAGAACTGAAAAATAAAGGGTGAAAGAAATATGAAATACATAAAGAAAAGACACACCTGTTGAAGGTTCTGATTTTGAAACTTTAAATCTGAAATACTGCAAGTGCTAATATAAAAAGCTACAAGACTTAAAATACTGAATTGTGCATAATACATATAAAATCTACTGAGAAAGAGTTAATTACAATACATTTAATAAAAGACAAGAACTAACAACAGAATTAAACTGAATTTTAGAAATGAAAACAGTTTTACAAACTACAATTCACAACTCAACATAACAATAAAACAGAGTCTCACAATCTAACAAACAGTCTCAATAATATAACAAAACAAACAACTAAATAACAAAGTACAATCAAACTTAAACAAAAAAAATCAAATCACCAATCATCATCATCATCTTCTTCTTCTACATCCAAATTATGCCGCTAATATGGAGTAAAAGTAGGGTGAGTAGAAAACTGAACTGAATGATTACCCTTTATGTTTCTCACCAACGCGTCATCATAAGCAGCATCGTATTGAACGTTTGTCATATCAAATCATTAGTGTGAGCATTTATGGCATCCATGTTTTGCAACCTATGATCCATTCTTAAGATATCTCCTTGTTGGATCATCATCTGGTCTAAAAGTTCTCGGTTAGTGGGGTCACTAGAGGTAGGGTCCTCGAAGTAGAAGGAATATCTGTGGTCTTACTTCCAAATCTCTAACCAACATGCGATTCATATGTCTTTATATTGGCAGGCCCAATAGGTCTTACAAGCTCAATCCTCTCTTCCACAGGTTTAAAATCAACTCTTGCTTGTTCACAGTGTGAAAATAAGTGCAGGGTGTGCCAAACCACTAGTGGTCTTTCTGAAAGCAATATATCTAGTGTTCATATAGATAATAGAGCCTACATTTATCCTCATCACCTGCTAAATATAGAAGTTCAGGATGGCTCTATTCTTGGTCACCTCACTATGATGATTTGTCGGAATCATTCTTCCATAAATAAAGTAGTGTGAGGCCTTAGATACTACATTAAGCATAGAAAGAGGAAAGTTTACCTTAACACCATTTTTGACTTTCCTGGTCCCTCTTCCATCAGAAAGAAAAGAAATAACCTCATCTAAGACCTCATTAGTAGCAGAAAATGATTTATACTGGCAACTGTAAACATCTTCCAACTGATAAAACTCATTAATTTTTCTTGGAGAAAACCTTACCTTTCTCCCATGAACAAAAATAATGTCATTAGAAGCTTCAGTAAAGTTGGCATAGAATTCCATCACTACAATAATTTCATTGGCAGTAAAATAACAGAAATTTTTTCACTACCGAGCATTGATTAATCGCTCGACTTCTCCTCCCAAATTTTTAAAACCATGATCCAAAATTACTTTTTTATGCTCAAGTAGACTATTGAATAGAGCACTAGCCCTGTAGCTAACAAATTTTTGTTTATCATAACCTAATTTTCTTTTCCTTTGCTTGTTCTTGGTGTCATGGGAAATCTAGAGAAAATTCAGAAAAAATTGAATAAATTCTATAACTTCTGAAAATCACAAAGTAAAACGCTTTATACTTAAATCTACTAAGTAAAAGTTCTTCACCAAATGATTTTCTCAAAATTTCTCAAATAATTCCAAATTTTTGGATCTTGGAAATGTCAGATAAATCCTTGGCAAAAATAAAAATATTATAGTTCAAAGTATAGCTCTTACCTAGAGAAGATGAAATCCAAAGTTCCTTTGCCTTAAAATCACCTTAAATCCAAGCGAATGCAAGCCCTAGGTGCAAAAATTGAAGGTTGAAGGTGACTCAAAGGGTGAAAATGGCGGTTTATGGTGGAAATAATGAATTTTAAGGGGTTAAAGGTTGTTCTCGGGTCGAGAACGCCGCTGGTGCCCATGCCAGCGCAGTCGGCGCTGAAGGCCTAAAAATTTCATTTTTCAATTTTTTCAATTTTCAATTTTCTTTCAATTTTCTCCAAAGTCTTTTTAGTATTATTAAACACAATTTTTTATCTAACAATAATTCATAAATAAATATATCATAAACAATCACTTTCCTAAACAACAAACTAACTTTTATATATGAAAATACACTTTTACAAACACATTTTTCCAATCACACTTTCACACATACTAAGAAAACTAAATTATAAATCAGCTTTTAAGTCAAGCCATAACACTAAATGCTGACACAAAACTATACAAAAAATCAAAATTCTGAATTCTACGACAAAGCAAACATAAATCAAATCCACACAATCACACTAAGTGTATAAGTATTTTAAACTATCAGAGAGATTCCATATTCTTCAATTATTCTGCCTCATCTTCAGTGCTTTCTCCTCCTGTGATATCTCCCATTGATTGGTAATGAACGTACAAATTATAGAAGGCTTGGTACGGGAATTGATCAGTCAAATTTTCTTTGATCCATCCCTTTTCTTTAAACATCCGCACTAATCCTACTTCAAATGTTCCCGTATGACCAAAATTCTCTTTCATCCTCCAATCTTGGTGATCAAAAAGGTACTTAAGATATCCTAGTACATTCTTAATACTATGAAGTTCTCTTTCAATTTTTTTCAATTTCTTTTCTACAGTAAGTGAACTTACAATTGTTGGTGGCATCAATGGAGTTGAAGCAAGTGATGAGTGATCTAAGGTAATATCTAATGCTTCATTCCCATTCCTAACATAATTATCATCAATAGGAATCATGGGCTCCCAAGGTAATAAAACTTTTTTCCCAACTTTCATATGTAACTTGAGATTGACTGCAAACTAGGAAAATTGTGGAAGGATGCCCAAGTCCATAAATTGGACCATTCATAATAATACCTATAACAGACTTAATTATGATAGATCCTATATCAATGGGTTTTTCCATTTGAATGCAATAATTCAAAATAGCACTTTCTTTGGTGACTCTACTAATCTTCATGGTAGGGAGTAATTTTGCAGAAATGATGAAATACCACTGCTTTGATATTAGATCAAGCAATGAAGCAGATAAACTAACATATCCTTCATCTCACATTTCCCAAATATCACTTTCATCCTTCAGAAAATTAGAGACATCTTGCATCAAATCTCTGGTAGGTATAAAATTTGTATAATGATAGATTGGAACGTTTTCTATCATATATAATTCATTGATTTGTGCAAGAGTAAATGGTACGGCCTTAACTCGTATAAAGACAACTCCTTAGGTAATTCCATGTAAGTTGGCATAGAATTCCTTCATTATAGGTACAACAAATTCAGCGATAGTGTAGCACATAACTTCCCATTGCCTTTGTACAATGAATTTATCAATCGAAGAGCTTGGATTAATCAATCCATGATTGACAAAGCATCTCTTCTAGATTAGCCTCTTCTTTGTAATAACTTCATCGTATAATATTTGAGCGTCAAAATTGATAAACTTTCTTTTATTAAAAACTCCATACTTGGAAGTATTTCTTGAATTGGAGGCCATGGAATTCAAAGATAGGAAATTTCTGGTCATCCAAGACAGTTTTTATGACTTTAAAAACACCTCCCGGTGGTTATTACAAAGAAAAATTCCACCAAAGTCTGCCAAAATCTGCCAAAATCGTCAATTTGCTATCAGCGCCGTCAGCGCTGTCGGCGCTTTGGTCAGTCTACGGGCGTCGTCAGCGCCCATGCTAGCGTGAGAGGCCAAAATTGCGTCTTTTCATGTTTTCGATCAATTCGATTCCAAATTTTCCTCTAATACCAATATTTATCTTAATAAAATTGTGTAGGATTATAATTTACTAATATATAAACACTTATAAAAAAATAGGAATACATAGATATATATATTTATATATGGGTTGTCTCCCATAAAGCGCTTAGTTTAACGTCGTCAGCCTGACATACCATTTGATTAATTGGGTTGACTTAACATTTAAACTTCTTTAAACTTTGGCATGTACCCTTCATAATAATGTTTCAATCGATGCTTGTTAACTTTAAATATTTTTCTAGTGTTAGGATTATTAACAACAATAGTTCCATAATGATAGAATTTAATCACTTTAAATGGTCCTAACCATCTAGATTTCAGTTTTCCTGGAAATATTCTCAATCTTATACTATATAATAAAACTTCTTGTCCAAGTTCAGACTTCTTTTGAATAATCTTTCGATCATGCCATATTTTCATTTTCCCTTTATAGATATTTACATTATCATATGCTTCATTTCTAATCTCCTCAATTTTATTGAGTTGCAATAATCTTTTCTCACCAGCATCCTTTAAATTAAAATTAAATTCCTTAATAACCAAATGCTTTATGCTCCAATTCTATTGGTAAGTGGCATGTTTTTTTCCAAAAATAAGTCTATATGGGGACATTTCTATATGAGTCTTATAAGCAGTTATGTATGCCCATAATGTAATATTTAATCTAGTAGACCAATCTAATTTATAAGGATTTACAGCTTCTTCTAAAATTTGTTTAATTTCACGATTTGATATCTCTGCTAGATCGCTAGTTTAAGGATGATAAGAAGTAGAGAATCTATGCATAATATCATATTTATTAATCAATTTTTTGATTCTCTTATTCCTAAAATGAGACCCTCCATCAGTAATAATTACTCTCAACATTCAATATCTTGTAAAAGATATTTTTAATTAAAAATTTAGAAACACTCAAAGCATCACATCTAGGTACAACAATAGCTTCAATCCATTTGGACATATAATCAACAACAAGTAATATACATAAATTCCCAAATGAAGGCATAAATGGTCTCATAAAATCTAATCCCCACACATCAAAAATTTCAACTTCTAATGTGTAATTTAGAAACATTTCATTTCTTCTTAATATATTTCCTACTCGTTGAAATTGACCACATGTTTTAATAAACATCTCTAAAAAGAGTAGGTTAATAAAATCCAGCTTGCAAAATCTTATATGCAGTTCTATTTATTCCAAAATATCCTCCAAATTCAGAATCATGACATCTTTCAATTATCTGTTATGTTTCCTCATAAGGCACACACCTTCTAATAATTAGATCTTTACATTATTTATATAGATATGGGTCATCCAAAAAATAGAATTTTGAATCATATATAAATTTCTTTAGTTGTGGATTTTTTATATCAGGTGGTAAAATATCACTTACAATATAATTTACTATATCAGCATACCACAGTAAATTGATTTCATCAATACTATATAATTATTCATCAAGGAATTTCTATAGAATTTCATTTGCAAAATTAGTTAATATTTCTCTTTCTAGTCTAGAAAAATGATCAGTTATTTGGTTTTCATTTTCCTTTCTATCAACTACGGTAAAATCAAACTCTTGTAATAGAAGTATCCATCTAATTAATCTTGGATTAACATCCTTCTTTTACATCAAGTATTTAATAGTAGAATGATCTGTATGCATTATACATTTAGTTTCAATTAAGTAAGGTCTAAATTTATTAAAGGCATAAACAATAACGAGTAACTCTCTTTCAGTAGTAGTGTAGTTAATTTGAACATCATTTAGAGTTTTACTAGCAGAATATATTACTTTAAAAACTTTGTTATGCCTTTGTCCTAACACAATCCCAATAACATAATCACTAGCAACGCACATTATTTCAAATGGTTTCTCCCAATCAGGTGGAACTATTATAGGTGCAATGATTAATTTTCTTTAATAATTCAAATTCTTTTATTCATTGCTCGTTAAAATCAAATTTCATGTCCTTTCTAAAAGTTGGCATAATGACTTAGTTATTTTAGAAAAAAACTTTATGTAACGGTTGTAGAAACCAGCATGTCCTAAAAAGCTTCTTACCCCTTTAACATTAATCAGAGGTGGAAATTTTTCAATAACTTGCATTTTATGCCCAAGTACAATTCCTTCTGCAACCATAAATTGACATTTTTCCCAATTTAGTACTAGGTTGATTTTTTCACATACTTGTAGAACATTTTCTAAATTCCTTAAACATAATTCAAACAAAGTTCTAAATACCAAAAAATCATCAATAAACACTTTCATTCCATGTTCAATAAATTTTCTAGAGATTGACATCATACATCTTTGAAATGTTGCAGGTGCATTGCATAGTCTAAAAGACATTCTACAAAAAGCAATTGTTCCATATAGGCTAGTAAATGTTGTATTCTCTTGATCTTTTGGAGTAATTAGAATTTGGTGATAACCGATATATCCATCTAAAAAGCAATAATATTTGTTCCAAACCAATCTATCCAACATTTGGTCTAGAAAAGGTAAAAGAAAGTGATCTTTTATGGTGGCCATGTTTAATTTTCTATAGTCAATACAAATTCACCAATCAGTAACTTGTCTTACTGGTATTAGTTCATTTTTCTCATTTCCTTCAACGGTCACTCCTCCTTTCTTTGGAACATAGTGAATCGGACTTACCCAAGCACTAACTGACATAAGATATATAATTCTAGCATCTAGCCATTTTAAAATTTCTTTTTTAACAACTTATTTCATTATTGGGTTTAATCTCCTCCGAGGATCAGCTTTAGGTTCATATTGTTCATCTAATAGGATTTTGTGCATACAAAAAGAAGGACTAATTTCTTTAATATCTCTTTTAATTTTTTTTTCTTGAATTTCTATTAATTCAGAAGATACAATAAGAGGTAACGTAGATGACTCTCCTATAAACACATATTTTAAATGGGTAGGTAATATTTGAATAAATAAAATTTTATTATAATTTTCCAACAAGTCTAAAGTTTCAAATTTGCCCTAAATGTAATCCAAATCTTCTTCTTTTATTTAGTTCTTATTTTCAAAAAATTCTCCTTGCTTTAATTTGTCTTCAAACTCATTCTTAAATTGCTCATTACTTAGATAATTAGTTACTTACATCCTAAAACATTCATTATCTTTTTCTATTGTTGGATATTTCATAGCTTTTGTAATATTAAATGTTACTTCTAGATCATTAACTCTCATTATTAATTCTCCTTTTTGCACATCTATCACAACTCTCCCTGTTACATGAAATGGTCTCCCAAAAATAATAAGAATTTCTTATCTTCCTCCATATCCAATACTATAAAGTCTATAGGGAAAATAAATTTATCCACTTTTACTAATACATCCTCTATAACTCCTTTTGGATAAGTTATTGATTGATCAACTAACTGAAGAGTTACACTAGTAGGGGAAATCTCTCTCAAATCTAAACGTTTAAAGATTGATATAGGCATAAGATTGATACTCGCTCCTAAATCACATAAAGCTTTTCCAAAAAACTTTTCACCAATAGCACAAGGGATAGTAAAACTACCAAGATTTTTTAATTTTTCAGGAACTTTTTTTTAAATAATAGCATTAAACTCTTCACTGAGTACAACGGTCTTATGATCTGTAAACTTCCTTTTTTTTGTTGAGCATATCCTTCATGAATTTCACATAACTTGACATTTGTTCAAAAGCTTCAACAAAAGGAACGTTTATCGTTAACTTCTTAAGAATTTTTAAAAATTTTTTAAATTTTTTATCTTTGTTGTTTGCTTCAGTCTTTGAGGAAATAGAGGTAAAGGTTTTTCTAAAGGACCTTGTGTTTGTTCATTTTCATTTTGGTCACTTTCTATTGCTTCCTTCTCTTCATCAACTTCAGTTTCTCTTTGGGTCCTTGTTTTAACTTATTTTTCACTTTGTAATTGAATAGACTTAATTTGCTCCTTATTTTGATCTTTTGGATTAACTTCCACCATACTCAAAAGAATTCCAGAAGGTCTATTACTAAGTGCAGTAGTAATTTGTCCTATTTGATTTTCAAAATTTCTAATAGCAACACCTTGATTCTATATTTGATTTCCCATGTTTAACATTACTTCTTCCATCGTTAACTTCCTTTCCTTAACTTGTGGGTTAGGATTAGAGTTAAATTGAGGAGGATAATAAGGTTGATAACTAGGATTTCTTTGGTTGTTCAAATTTTTGGAAGGAATTCACCGAATTGTTATACTTATTCCAACTAAAATTAGGGTGATTTTTCCATCCAAGATTCTAAAAATTAGAATAGGGATTGTTATTTTGATTATTTATAGCATTTAAAGTTTCATAAGATGATTAAGTATAGTGATTTTTTCTCTAATATTGGTGGTATTTGAGAATAGTTCAATCATATTTGATCAATCTTTTTCAAAATAGCAGCAATTTGAGATGCTAAAATAAACATTACATCATAATCATGAATACTAGCTACTCTATTAGGATTTAACTTTTCAAAGGGCCATTGAAAATTGTTAGTAGTCATTTCTCCAATTAAAGAATATGCTTCATCAAAAGGTTTTAACATTAGTGATCTACCCGCAGAAGCATCTATAATAGATCTAAACGATCCTACTAATTCGTTATAAAATGTTTAAATTATTAGCCAATCTGGTAGAGCATGGAGTGGACATTCTCTAAGAATATGTTTAATTCTTTCCAAAGCTTCATATATCGATTCCCCTTCAAATTGACAAAAAGATGTAAGATCATTTCTAAACTTAACAGTTTTTTAGGGTGGAAAATATTTAGCTAAAAATTTTTGAGATAATTCTCCCCAAATTCTGATAGATCCAGGTGCTAATGAATTTAACCAAGCCTTGGCTTTATCTCTTAATGAAAATGGAAAAATTCTAAGCCTAACAACATCATTAGACACTTCGTCATATTTAAAAGTAGCACAAATTTATAAGATGTAAGTTTGGATCATTAGTAGGCGTTCCTCAAAAATGATTATTTTGTATCATTTGGATAATAGCAGATTTAAGCTCAAATGAATTAGCAGCAATATCAGGATTTTGAATAGTTAAGTGAAGTTCATATGCTGTCGGATTAGTATAATCTCTTAAAGGTCATTATCGATTTTTGGTTATTTGATTATTTAAGTTATTTTCCATTTCATTTTAGTTTTTAATTTCTTTTTGTTTTTTTTCAAATTTTTCTAATAGTATGCTCTAATTTTGAATTGTAAGGTAGTAAATCTTTAGATCCAATATTTCACATAAATAAATATAATAAGCAAAGAAAAATTTAAAAAAAAAAAACTCTTAAATAAAAATATATTTTCTTTTTGGATTTTTCATTTTTTTTATTTTTATTTTAAATTATTTTTACATATAATTATCTTTAAATTTTCTAAGTTACCAAATCTATTTAATTTATTGTTACCTTCCCCGACAACGGTGCCAAAAACTTGATCCCGAGTGATATAGTTATGTAAAAGTTATATAGCTGACTCCACTATGCAACGGTGTTGGGATTCTACGCAATTTAAGTAATTAATGTTGGGATTCTACGCAAGTATACGTATCATTATCAAGTAATAAATGACTTTCTATTTAAGCTCCAAATATCGATCCCACAGGGAAGGTTTAAATTTGAAATGATAAATTTACTAGGAAATTCACAGAAAGTCAAAACAAAATTGAATGTTGAGATGTTATCAGAACTAAATTATTTAACTAATAATAAAAATGAAATATAAAGTTTAAACAATAACTACTAAACTATTTAAGTATGTTTATGTGATGAAGATTTCTTATGTGAAAAAGCATCTTTTCCACTACAATGAGATGTTGGTAAAATGAGACGAGTTAAATGGTTTTAATATGTATTGTGCCAAATAGGAGTAGTTTTAATTCTCTACCATGATACAGTGTTATAGAAAATCATTTGTTAATCTCAGGTTTAATCCCTAAATATGTGGCTAGGCTAGGAGGATATTGGCTCCCACTCCATAGCTCCCACTTCCCTTCACCTGAAGGCTAAGTCTCACTTTAGTTTTTAAACACTATAACCAAATTGGGGATTTTAGTATGTCACCCTAAATATTTTCCAATTCTACACCCAACAAAGTATATTTCCCTATTTATTTGCACTAAATTTCGTGAACAAAATTCTCCTTAATGGAATCAAATGTGATCCTTACTCTGTTGTAGAACTCATAGTCTATTTCTCGGATCATATGTTTCACAACATATTTTAACAATTCAATTGGCCTGATCGAAAAGGAAATTAAGTTTGGAGTTGAAAAATCATCACAATTTATTTTATATTTTAATATTGGCACATTCATATTATCTGTTCATTTCACCATATCTCAGAGTAGAGAGAAAGATAAAGTAAACTACTCAGAATTCATGAGAAAGATACAACAAAACAAAAATTTCATATATACAAGAAAGTTCATACAACACTAATAAAAAAACAACACTTATTTGAAACTCTTTCTTGAAGCAAATTCCTTGTAGCCTCTTCTAAGAAATTTAGGAAGTAGAAATCCTCACTTTCTCCTTCTCCAACACTCTTAGAGAAGAGATCACACTTAATCTCACCGTAAAACTCTAAATTATAAAGATAATGGACTCTAAATGGTTGCAGAATGAAAAATGGAAGAATGTGTGATGCGTAAAAGGTTGAATTGGGGCAATGAGATGTCATAAAGAGTCACTTTTATGATTAATTTTTGCCCTAATAAAGCATCAAGTCGATTCTCCATTAGGTGCCTCCAAAAACTCTTTAAAAAGCATCCAAATTTGTCGAATCTTCTAGAAATAGGGGTTGAACCAACATTGGCACCGTCAGCGCTAGTGTTCCACAATTTAATTCACTGCTCTCTATCAAACAACACCATTGACACAGCTTCTGGTGCTGTCAACGCTGAACAGATTTTCAACTTCTTCATTTTTGCTCCAAATTTCATTCTTTTTGCTTTCTTTTTGCTTCAAGTTCTAAACTTCAACAACCTGTCAGAAAATATAAAAATACCTTCCATTAAAGTGCAATATCACCAAAAATGAGCATAAAATATGGGTCTAAAAATGCATATATGTTTGGTGTATCACTCACCGGGGTCAATGAAATCTATTTTTTTCCCGAACAGAATATTGCTCTTACTCATGAAGGAGACCGTGCAAAAAGGTCTCACAAAATCATGATGGTCTATATGCGTGGGAATGCAATCACCTTCATCGTAGATATTGATGATGCAGCTGTTAGGAATGCAATAGGTTGGGAGTATGCTCCATCAAACCATTTTCTTCATCATCCACTTTATCATAGAGGGTAACAGATCCACCTCATCATGGCTAAAAATCCTAGGTGATTTCCTTGTCTGTCCTTAGTAAAGTTATAAGAACAACCACATTGGATGGTGACTTTGCCCTTTTCACGCATCCATTTATGTGATTTAAAATAGGTTCTTTCTATCAGAAGGCCATCTTGACCCCTGTCTCTTAGATCGAATATATAGTCGAGAATAGTTCTTTCGTTGCTTTCAGAGAAGACTCTGGTGTACAACTTCAAGCCTTCTAGTATATTGACGAACCATCCTTGAAATTCTTCATAAAATTCAAATTCTCTTTTCTTTACTCTACTCATTTTGTAGTATTCTGCCATGGTGACGATTGGCGGCTGTCGAGGACGCTCCCTCATTTCAATATCTGTAAGAATCCATGCTGGTGTTGTCTCTGTATCCAACGGAATATATGATTCCCTCGTTAAGTGGTCGGTGATATGAAGTCCATCATCGGTGGATGTGTACTCCTCTAGAGTACTGTAATGCTATAGGTGGAGGATGTTGCAGTTTAAGAGCTCTACAAATGCCCCTATAGCTGGTATCTGTGTGGGAATCTTAGCGTTGCATGTCGAGCAACACGCACAAAGATTATCTAAAAACCTCTGGTATCATTGAGTCTGTAATGAACTCGGACTCATCCCTTATGGCAGGCAAGCTGGAAGAAGTCTCTCTCATCCATTAATCATAGATTTCTACCTCAAGAATGAGGGTAAGCAAGCTTTCTACCTCCTTCTGGCGTCTCATTTCTTCATTCAGGAAAGCTTTATGTTTTTGGCGTTTAACATTTCTATGTTGAGTCCTTCATAACGGTGCTTCTGGCAGTCCTCATCATTAGCAGTGACTAGGCCTCCAGTCAGAGCAGTTATCATAGATGGCAGGCAACTAGTCCCCTCCATTGGATCTTGTTGCACTATCACTTTCCTCCTCTTCAGTGAGCAATCCTCCTTGGTGTTGATCTTTAACTGTGTTGGTAGCCCTTAATTTTATTGACAGCTGACCACGTCCATCAGGGGGCCCTCATAGTCTACATCGACTTGACCAAAGTCCACGTCGAAGTCTATGATGCCACCCTGTGGTGCCCTTTCCTCATTAAGTGAGAGATTCAAGCCATCCTTGAAAGCAAAGATCAGCTTCTGTCTTGACATTCTCTCTACAGAGTACAGGAAAACGTCAGTACACTAAAATTTAGTAGGAACAAGAACAAAATAAAGTGTTTATTAGAAAAAATTTTAGTTTATCATTTATTTATGTATATATTTTGTTTAATTTAGAAAAATATCAAACTTAAAAGTAGAAAGAAGAAAACCCAAGCATGTAATTTCAAAAAATTTTATTTTATTGAGGTTAATTTTATTACAAAAATTTTGGACCCAGTCACAGATGTTTGGCCAGATAAATAACCCCAAGATAATGAAAATTTTTAAAATTTCAATTCAAGCAATGTCAAGTTGCATAGTGTATCTTCAAGTATCGTCCGTTTATTGGCAACATCAGTCTCTCGCCTTGAAAAACCACTAGCTGGTAGGCTCCTCCTGCATAGACCTTTTTTGCAACAAAGGGTCCTTCCCAAGTTGGCTCAAATTTTTCACCTATCTTGCGGCATGCAAGAATAGGCCTTTTGAGAATAAGTTTGAGATCACCAACTTTGAATGTCCTTGGGCGAATGAATTTGTCATGAGCTTGTACCATCTTTGCTTGGTAAAGCTCCAAATGATGATGTTCTTCTAGTCATTTTCCTTCGAGACTCTCAAACTTTTCAAGTTTAATTTTTGCACTTTCTTTTGTTGTAAGTTGATTGGCGACAGCGACTCTGAGAGATGGCATCTGAACTTCTAGCGGTAGTATGGGCTCGGACCCGTATACGAGCATGTAGGGTAAACACTGAGTTGGAGTCCTGAACGTTGTCTGGTAGGCCCACAAAGCTTCTAACAGTTTGTTATGCCAATCTCTTTTATTTTTTTCTAGTGTCTTTTTCAAAATTTATACCAGTGCCTTGTTGAAGGCCTCGGCCAGGCCGTTTGCATTGGGATAGTAGATCGTACAGTATCTCCAGTCTGTCCAATGCCTCTTGATAAAGTTGTTGATTTTGGAGCTTTTTAAGGATATCCCATTGTC
This sequence comes from Phalaenopsis hybrid cultivar, assembly GCA_002079205.1. Classification (NCBI taxonomy): domain Eukaryota; kingdom Viridiplantae; phylum Streptophyta; class Magnoliopsida; order Asparagales; family Orchidaceae; genus Phalaenopsis; species Phalaenopsis hybrid cultivar. The sequence goes on from JXCR01141342.1 coordinate 140,592, forward strand.
AGAAATTACTCTGCGCATAACTCTGAAATGGTAGACTTGGCTTTTGAAGAATTTCAGGACGTGTTGTGTTGTAACCGCTCACAATGGCACTACCTCTGCCTATTTGGAAAAGTAATATACAACAACGAGTATAAATCTGTGCCCTTAGAGGATGGAGGGTCTATTGGACCTATTATGTTTGTTCCCCAACACTCGAATGACCATAAAACAACAGTTGGATGTAGCACATTCGGAGGGTGGTGCAAGACCACCCCATGCACTTGACCCTGGTGACATCTTCTGGTTGTATCTATGCAGTCATACATCATTGCTGACCAATAATATCCGAGCTCTTGATCTTTATTTTTATCTTTGGCCCTGACTGGTGAGCACCACATAATCTGACATGTACTTTTTTGACAATATTTTGTGCTTTGGCTTTACATAGGCAATACAGCCACATCTGGTTGAATGATCTTTTGTACACGACATCACCTACTAGAGTGTATGACGGAGCCCTTCTTAGGATGTGATGCACTGCTAACTTGTCTTCCGATAGTTTTCCAGTCTGTAAGTATTCTATTAATGACTTACGCCAGTCTTCATTAATATCAGTAGCCGCAATCATCGTTTCTTCTTCTTTTCTAAGCTTGTGTAGTCTTTTGAAGTTGATTCGAGACAAAAATCATCTTACTTGTACCGTAATGTCAACGGAATCCTCTGGAGGACATGTAAATTATTTTGTAAATTTTGCTAAAGCGTCAGCATGGGCATTATCTCCCCGAGGAATCCTATATAGAGTCACATTAGGAATATGTTCGAGTAGGTTCATTGTGTACCGGTGGTAGTCTGTTAACCTTGGTTTCAAAGTCTTGTATTTTCTGGTGACTTGTTTGATGCCGAGCTAAAAATCACCATAGATGACAATATCTGTTATATCCATTGAGATTGTCAACTCCAACCCAATAAATAGAACTTCATATTTTGCTTCATTGTTGGTACATGGCTCTGTCAGTTGGTATGAGAACCTCAGCATACCTTTATCTAGCATGATAAAGATCAAACCAATCCCTGCTTTACCTGGTATAACTGTGCCTGGTCCTTTGCCTTTTCTGTCTGACGAAGCTCCATCAAAGTACATCTCTCAGTGTTGTGCACTGAGGAATTCTATTTGTAACACATGTTCATCTTGTAGTTCGTTATCTAGAGGGGACCCATCTAAAAGAGGGTATGCAGCGAGGAAATTTACTAAAATCTGTCCTTTGATAGCACGGAGGAGAACAAAATATCAAATTGCAACAAAATCATCAACCATCTTGGTAGACATCCAAAGAGTGTTGTTCGTATCATCTAATATTGCAACGAATTAACTTTTGAAATAAGAGTTACCTTATGAGAAAGCATATAATGCCTGATCTTCTAGGTGGCAAAAATCAAAGCTAGACAATACTTCTCAATAGGAAGATACATTATCTTTATCAATACTAGACGACAACTCAAGTAGTATAGTGCATTTTCTTTACCTTCATCATAAACATGGGCTAAGAGGGCTCCAAGAGAGTCATCTAGGGCCGCAGTGTAAAGTATTAAAGGTTTTCTTGGGATAGGAGCTATCAAAACAATAGGTGTCATTAAGTATTTCTTAACGTCCTCAATGGCCCATTAGTATTTCTCTTCCAAAATAATTTGGCATCCTTTTTAATTAATGTCAAGAAGGGCTAACACCTACATGAGAGATTAAAAATAAAGCGTCTCAGATATGCCGAGATAGCTTTCATCGTATTTGGGTTAACTTCGATTCCTTGATGATGGACAATGAATCTTAGAAATTTTCTAGAGGTAGCGCCAAAGGCACACTTTAAGGGGTTCATCTTAAGGTCATACTGTCATAATCATTTGAACACAATCCTCAAATCATACAAATGGTCTATTTTCTGTTTACCTTTCATGACCAAATCATCCACGTAGCATTCCACTTAGCTGTCAATGAGATCATCAAAAATCTTTATCATAGCTTGTTGGTATGTTGCTCTGGCATTCTTTAGCATGAATGACATTACTATGCAGCACAAGATCCCGATCGGTGTTCTGAATGTTGTAAATGATGCATCTTCTGGGGCCATCTTGATTTGATTGTATCCCAACGATCCATCCATGAAGGAAAAAATGTCATGTGTCAAAGCAATATCCACCATCATTTCTAATATTGGCAGTGGAAATTCATCCTTTTGACATGTTTTGTTTAAATCCCTAAAGTCGACAAAAACACGGATTTGTTTATTTTTTTTCTTAACTAGCACAATGTTGGCTAACTACATGGGGTATTTGACCAAAAGAAAATATGTTGAGATTTTCATACCTATTTTACACTGTTTTTGATGATATTCACTTTGAAGAAAAGATATTTTTGATGTTTTGTTACAGGTATGATGAATTGTGGTCATTGGAGCAAAAATATACAAAAAGGAGTGAATTTGGAGTGAAAAGGACAAAAATGTGAAGATTTGAACTAGGGCGCCGACGGCGAGTCCAACGGCACCGACGGCGAGAATTTCCCGAGACTCTAGATTAAATAATTTAGAAGGCTCACCAACGGCGCCCTCTAGGCCACCGACGGTGAGATCGACGGTTATTTCCAAAGATGCATTGAATGTGGACAATTTTTGGAGGGATGCTTAGGCAACTCTTGGATAAAACTCTTCCACATCTTTAAAAGAAGACTTTGGCCAAAAATGAGAAGGGAGAGGCTCAAGAGTTTGAGGATTTAGAAGGTTAGAACATCATCCAAGAGCCCCAGTAGTGTGTAGAGAGTCTAATTGTGAGGAATTCTTTGAGAGACTGCAAGAGTGAAAAAAAGTGAGAGATTTCTTCCTCCTTACCGCTTTAAAGAGGAATTCTATGTGCTGTAAATAAATGAAGAGATTCAGAGGAACTTTGAGGAGTTTCCCTGGGGAGGAATTAGAGATAAGTGTTATTTACTTATTGTGGTTTGTATGACTTTGCTTTTATATATGAATTCTGAGTTTTGTTATGTCTTCCCCATGAGTTATGAGTAGCTTTTTTTGTCTTTCTCATTGTCTAAAGATTTGTGAAATGGTGATTTGAATTGGTTGAGCCATAAAAATGTTAAAGAAGTTGTGATTATCTTTTAACTTCGATCTTAATTTACTTTCAATTTGGGCAATTGATTTGTAAAAATATCTTGAGTTTTACAACTAAAGTGAAGATTACATCCAAGATTCAGGGTGGTCAAAGCCCTTGGAAGTTGGGTTCAAATAAATAGAGAAATAAAATTATCGGGCGTAAAATTGGAGATTTTAGAGTGACATACTAAAATCCCTAATTCGGTCCTATCGTTTGGGTGCTGAAGTGTAGATGTTAGCCCTCAGGCGAGGGGAACGTGGGAGCATTGAAGTGAGAGCCGGTATCCTCCCAGCTTAGCCAAAGATTCAATAAACAAGTGTAGGATTAGTCAAAGTTCTTTATGTCTGGCCCAAAGGGTAAATAGTAGGTAAGCTCCTATTTGGCACAGTACAATTTGAACTGATTCAAGTTATTCATTCACTATAATTTCTTGACAAGGAGAATGATGCTTTCTTATATATTGAATTCCACATTAAAAACTTTATTAGTATAATTAGTTATGTAAGAGTTATTAAAATTACATAATCATTTCAATTTCCTATTGGTGACAGATAAGCAATTTGAAATTATATTGTTGTGATTAAGTATTGATTTTTTAAAATCTTAGTTCGTAGTTCTAATATTACTCCTTGTGGGATCGATATCTAGGACTCTATTAGAGCCCTATATTACTTGAGTGATACGTATACTTGCATTGATAAGTGTGACTTTACCATTATTGAATATTATATATATACATCTTTATCGAATCTATAATCGTTGTTAAGTTTTTGGTGTCGTTGCTGAGGAATTTTTAGCAGCGCTATTAAATATTTGTATTTTTAAGCATATACAAAGTTGCTGTCAAGTTTTTGGCGCTGTTGCTGGGGAGTAAACAAGGTCATAATTAAAGTAACAGACAAATTAGGACAATTAGAAAATTTTTACTTGAATTGCAACTTATTTTCATATTTAGTTAACTGTTTTTCTGTGTATTGATTTCAAACTGTTTGCATAAATTTGGACCTGAAAATCTTATACCCTACGATTCGGAATTAGAACGCACTATTAGAGAAATTAGAAGACTGAGAAGAGAACCTAGAAATTCTGATACAATGGAAAACAACGTGAACAATCAAGAAATAGAAAATGAACACCAACTTAGACCCCTACGAGATTATACAAATCCTACAACAGATGGAATTCACTTATCTATCCAAAATCTTTATGTAGCTGCTAATTTATTTGAGCTTAAACCTGTTATTATCCAAATGGTACAAAACAATCAATTCGGA
>JXCR01141342.1:145479-283112 GCA_002079205.1 Phalaenopsis hybrid cultivar
TAAATCCTAAAAGAATAGCTAGTATCCATGATTCTGATGCAATATCTATGTTAGCTTCGCATATTGCTGCAATATCAAAGACATTAGATCATTATGGAATGAATTATTCTCCAACACTTACTATGATGGAAGAGAATTCATCTGGGCAATTTGTGGATGTTCAACCTTTGTATGAGACTTTAAATGCTATCAACAGACCCAATAATCCTTATTCGAACTATTATAACCCAGGTTGGAATAATTATCCAACTTTTAATTAGAATAACAATTCTTCTACAAATCAACAATGGGTGAAAAACCCAGTGAACCCATTAGGAAATTCATCTAGCCAAGGAAATATTAATTATAGACCTTCTTATCCTCCAGGATTTAACAGTAACACTCAGATTAAGAAAAAGAAGCTGTCTATGGAAGAGATGATATTAAACATGGGTCAACAATTGTAGAATCAAGGGAATCAATTACAAATTCAAGGAAATCAATTACAAAATGAAGGAAATGCTATTAAGAATACTGAAAATCAATTAGGGCATATCCCTAGTAACCGAACATTAGGAATTTTTCCTAGTACTATGAAACCAAATCCTAAAGATCAACGAAAAGAATAAATAAAAGCGATACCATTACGAAGTGAAAAAGAATTGGAAACAAGAGTACAAAAAGAAACGGAAATTGAAAAAGAGAAAGTGGATACAGAAAAAGAAAAAGATCATGAATACCCAGATTTAGAATATCCATTTACACCAATGAAAATTACTGTGGAGTAACCTCCACCACTGTTTCCTCAAAGATTGAAGCAACACAAAAAGAATAAACAATTTTTCAAGTTTTTAGAAATTCTTAAGAAATTAACGGTAAATATTCCGTTCGTAGAAGCTTTAAAGTAAATGCCCAATTATGTGAAATTTATGAATGATATTCTGAACAAGAAAAGGAACTTCACTGATAATGAAACTGTTGCACTTAGCGAAGAGTGTAGTGCAATTATTCAGAAAAAGCTTCCTGAAAAGTTAAAAGATCCTGCTAGTTTCACTATACCATGTGCTATCGGTGAAAAATTTTATGGAATAGCTTTATGTGATTTGTGAGCCAACATTAATCTTATGCCTCTATCAATTTTCAAAAGATTAGGATTAGGAGAAGTCTCACCTACCTCTATAACTTTTCAGTTAGCGGATCGTTCAGTTACATATCCTAAGGGAGTTATAGAAGATGTGTTAGTAAAAGTTGATAAATTTATCTTTCCTGTGAATTTCATTATTTTTAGATATAGAGGAAGATAAAGAAATACCTATCATTTTAGGGAGATCGTTTTTAGCTTCTGGTAAAGCTATGATAGATGTTCAAAAAGGAGAATTAACTATGAGAGTTAACGATCAAGAATTGGAAAAGCTATGATAGATGTTCAAAAAGGAGAATTAACTATGAGAGTTAATGATCAAGAAGCCGGAAAAGCTATGATAGATGTTCAAAAAGGAGAATTAACTATGAGAGTTAATGATCAAGAAGTACTCGAAAAGCTATGATAGATGTTCAAAAAGGAGAATTAACTATGAGAGTTAATGATCAAGAAGTGGCTTTTAACATTGCAAAATCTATGAAATACCCTGCTGTTGAAAGAGATATTGAATGTTTTCGCATGAAAATTATTGAACATCTACTGAAGTAGATGTTCAAAAAGGAGAATTAACTATGAGAGTTAATGATCAAGAAGTGACTTTTAACATTTCAAATCTATGAAATACATTGTTGTTGAAAGAGATAATGAATGTTTTCGCATGGAAATTATTGAACATCTATTGAACGAGCATTTAAAGAACATTTTGAAGAGAAAGTATAAATTAAAGATAGTGATGAAGTTATTTTGGACAAAATAAAAAATGATGAATTAGATTATGTTCATGGAAGATTTGAGATGGTGGATATTATAAAAAATGCTGATAAGAATCTAGTTCCGTCAATTATAAATCCACCTGAACTTGAGTTGAAAATATTGCCTAACCACTTGAAGTATGTGTTTCTAGGAGACTCATCTACATTACCTGTTATTATATCTTCAAAATTAAATGATTTGCAAGAGCAAAGACTGTTGGATGCATTAAAAAGATATAAGAAAGCTTTTGGTTGGACCTTAGCTGATATTAAAGGAATCAGTCCTTCATTAAAAAGATATAAGAGAGCTTTTGGTTGGACCTTAGCAGATATTAAAGGAATCAGTCCTTCGTTAGATACATTAAAAAGATATAAAAAAGCTTTTGGTTGGACCTTAGCTGATATTAAGGGAATCAGTCCTTCGATTTGTATGGACAGAATTATACTAGATGAACAATATAAACCAAGAGTTGATCCACTCAATGATGAAAGAAGTATTTAAGAAGGAAATTTTGAAATTGTTAGACACTGAAATTATATATTCTATTTCAGATAGTGCTTGGGTAAATCCAATTTATTGTGTCCCTAAGAAAGGAGGAGTGACTGTTGAAACAAGAGAGAATAATGAATTAATACCTATCAAACAAGTTACTGGGTGGCATATTTGCATTGATTATAGAAAATTAAANCCGGATCTGAAGGAGAACTTTAGTGACTTCCCAAGCTATCCTATTATTTGGCTTCAATTTAAGAGAAATCATTTAAATGTTTCATCCTGCAAGTTTTTATTTATTAGGATTTACATTTGTTTAAAGCAATTTGCATAAATAACCTTGAAGATGTGAGGATTTAGGTCATGACGAACGACAACCTCAGAATCCTAAGGCGAGTTAGGGCTTAGATTGTACAAAAGGATTGTACAAATGCCTAAAAGATGTGTTTGAGGATTTATGTTGCACTAGACAAACAACCTTGATATCCTATGACTTTGTTGTTTAAAGCTAAGGAAGAGATGTATTAGTGTAGATCCTCTTGCTGTTGAAGATGGTCGGGCTGCCCACCATGTAATCTCCAAGCTCCTCGTTGTAGCAGAGTTCAAGTTTTCTAGGTCATTTGGTTATAATGTCAAACCAGGTGACCCTATGGTTAAAGTTCTTTAAATTTTATTATAGTCATATTAAAGTTGATTAAATCGACACCGGTCAAGATCCCACGGTTCCATCGTCCCGACACCACTATTTTCTATTGAAATCACTTAGTCCAAATGAAATTACTAAACTCAACTTAATGAGTTCCATAATTTCATTTAGACTGTGGAAAACCTCGTTAGCAACCGTAGGTTACCTCCTCCGAGGGTTCCCGATCTTCCAATAGAGACGTTTTAATTTAGTTGAAGTTGTATTTTTTGTGATGTTTGTGATTAAGTTTTGAGTTCTCTTATATTTTTGAAATGTTGTGGGGGTGATTTATGCAATTTTATATTTTCTATGTAGGTATGCAAATACAAGCATAAATAAAAGTGCAGTAGAAAAGTACAAGAAAGACTGTAAAATGCTGTAAAATAAAAGTGTACCAGCGAGTCTTCTTATTTCACCACCTGCAACTCAAAATGCATGTCAGAGCAGTTTATGTTTATAGAAGTCTTCTCGTCACCACGTGCAACTCAAAATGCATGTCAGAGCAGTTTATGTTTACAGAGCTAGAAAAGTAAAGTTTTGGAAACCTTCATAACTCTATGTTATTTATTGAGGGTCCTTAAATTTTAAGGATAATATTATTAAGTAAAACATATTAAGTTTAGTAGATCCCTAAGGTATTCACCAGGTTAAGAGTAGGGAGCATGTCCATGCAACCTTCTTAATGTCTACTAAAAGGCCTTGCGTCCATTTAAACTTTATTATGTTGCTTAATAATTCACCCTAGGAACAACCTAATGCTCAGTGAACATTGATGCCTTGATTATTCCCAAGAATAAGGTAAATGTCATTTACTTTTCAATTTGAAAATTATGTGGGTGAAGACCCTTTAGGAGACAGATTAGTGTTATTAAGAACTTTAGCCAAATTTTTGTCCTAGTTGGACTTATGGTGTTTTAAAAGATTTTGATTATGTTGATTTTTCTAATCCTCTTTTAGCAAGTGGATTTTAACTTAAGTTCACCACTAAGTCCTTAAGACCTATGTGAATGTATTCAGTGTGTGTATTGATTTTGAAAAGATTTAAAACTTTAAGTGATCATTATCAAGATCATTTNTTAGAAAAAAATCTTCTCTTCTCTCTCTATCTCTTACTCTCGCCTACTTTCTCTCTCCCTAAAGCCACACACACTTGACAAATGAGAAGTCTTCTTCTTTTATTTTTGGTTGCCTTTTTTGGAAAAGAATTCAAAATTCCCTCCAAAAGCCAACTCTTTAAAATTTCAAAGATGTGTCATTTGATCCAAGAGACATATCACTTCATAAGAGAACCTTCCAAAGTGTCTAAACTCATTGAATTACTCCAAGAGGTGTGTAGAGCAAGTTTCATTTTGATTTTTGCCCAAAAATTTGCCTCGAAACACCTTAATTTGAAAAAGTCGTCCCTAACGCATCATGCGCCGATCTGGCGCATCATGCACTAGTCCTCTCATATTAAAAGTTGTTTTTTTAGCTCCAAATTTTGTCTTTTTTGCCATTTTTTGCTCCAAACACCTAAAAATGATATACCTATAACAAAAACTTGAAAATATCCTTTTTTAAAGTGTAATATCACCAAAAATAAGCATAAAATAAGTATTTAAAACAATGTATTATTTTTGTATATCATCTACCTTATAACCCCTTTTGTTTTAATCATCCAAAAGTACACATTAAGATCAAAATTACCCATTTTGTCCTTTTGTTGGTCTTAAATTTTGATTAAGGCATAAGAATCTAAAATGACCATTTTGCCCTTGGGGCTCTCCACTTCATAACCCATTAAACATAATTCAAATGACTTTAAAAATCTTAGAGTACCCTGTCCATGGGGCAATCAAAACAATAAAAGAGAAAATGTGGTTTTTATTTTATTTTAATTTAATTTTAAATAATTATTTAAATCTAGAAATTAAGATTGTCAACATTAATTTATTCAATAAATCAAAATAAAATTTTTGTTTATGAGAAAAATATTAGAGGTTCACCTAGGTCAGAAAAACACTTAGACAAAATTTCTTGATTTTTTAAATTAAATTTTATAATTACTTATTGATTTTTAGTGATTTAATTAAGTAGAAAATATGTTTTAATTACCAAAATTATCTTTTATATTTTTATTAAGCCTATCTGAGTCCAAGGAACTCAGAAGAATAAATCTTATATTTTTGTGTTTTTTAATTTATTTATTATAATTTTGTAATGAGAAAAATAAGGAAATAATATTTTAGGTCATTAAAAAAATTATTTTTAACTTAGAAAACTTGGGGAAAATATTTTAATGAGTCCCAAGTGATCAGAAAACCATTAGGCACACTTTGAAACATTTTACATTTTTGGAACTTTTAATTATTTTTAATTTAAAATATTGTTCATAAAATTAAGTATTTTCTCCAAAATAATTTTTATTTTTCCTAAGTGGCCCTTTATCACAAGAACTCAAAAAATCAATTTTCGTAAGTTTCTTAAGTGTATTTAATTTAATCTAGTTATTTTTGTACAAAGATACATTTTTCCTCATAAAATCAATTTTAGTACTCAAACTTAATCAAATAATTTTCAAACTTTTATAGTAAGTCAACATGAGTTTTCTACATAATGTGGAATTGATTTTATTAATTTTTTATTAATATTTAATTTAAATAAATTAATTCAAGATATAAATATTTAATTAACTATAGAAATGCACAAAATTACCCAAATCATCATGGTATTTTTTCTAAGATTCTCTAACCACAGGAAACCTACTAAAATTTACCTCATTATTTTCCAAGTGATAATTACTAAACTTTATCTCATTATTTTCCAAGTGATAATTCAATTTATATAATTATATTAATCCAAAATATCCATCCAAACTTGAAAATTAAGGTTACAAACATAGGGATGTTATCTGACCTTAAAAAAATCAGAGAACATCTCCTTCGTCATGAGGAATAAACCCTAAAAATCTCAAGCCATGGTGAGCAATATTTAATCACAATAAATTAAAATATTGCATAGAGTCTTTAATTAATTAAAAATTAGAGAGTCAACAATTAATTTTTCTTTTTTGTTCAAATATTCTCATATGTTCAAAGAGCAAGAAGGTACTTTTATTTTATTTTTCTAATTTTTCTATGCAAAGTTATGGATTTTCTAAGTTTACTGAATTAACTAAATTTAGATAATCTTATTTATCTACATATCCAGCTCATCCTACAGCGACTCCAAAAACCCACATGACTCTCCGCCATTTGACGTCGCCAGTCACCTTAGTACGATGCATCTCAAGGTTCACGTACTGTCTCCTCTTTCGACTCCATCACGACCGTTCATTGAATAAACGCGAAAACAGATGACATCCATTCATCGTCCCCAATCTCCCGAACCCAAGCTGTTAAACTTCAAACCTTAAGATCTCTCTCGATACACAACCAAATCACATGGGGTTTGTTCTTAGACCTTCATATACTTAAGACAAACACATCCATACATTTTATACGGTATGAAATATAGTCAATACATATGGAGAATCAAATTAAGCTCGGTTTAGGCTAAGAGCTCAATACCTTTTTCTGAGAGGGATGACCTCCATCAGATGGTTGGAGAAGCTTTAGAGGAGTCCAGAGAACCTTCAGATGAACTCCTAGGTTGTGGTGAATTGTCTCAATATGATTTTGACCAAGACCAATTTTAGGTGTTGGTCTAGAGCTAGGTTAGAAGCTCTCTCTGATGGAGATTTTGTGGGAGATCAACTCCTCTCACTCTAGGGATGGTGTGTGCACAATTAATTGGAATTTGGTAGACTTTGGAGGTGTGGGGAATTGTGTCCTAGTTTCAGTAAGGAATTAGTCAGAGAAATTAGCTCTAGAAATTGGATTTGGATAGTTTGAAACAATGGGCTTGCACTCAGGAAGGTTTGGAGAAGCTCTGGTGAAATTTTGGCAGAGTTTCACGTAGGTTTCAGGCACGTTCTCCTTTAGCCATGAAGTGCTCAATTTATAGCCATAGCCACTAAGCTGAGCTCAAGGGTGGCTGGTGGGTACAAGGAGAGCTGAGGTGGAGGGCAGAATGACACAAGCGACCAATCATGACTTGACACGTTGACTAGGTTCAATTGGGTTCAATTTGAGGTATGGTGTCCCTCAGTATTGTCTTCTCTGGAAACTAGGGTGGCTGGCTGGGCCTGAGCTGGTGGTCAGGTGGTCAGAGGAGCCTGTGAGTAGTTTTAATGGTAGTTAATTGGATTGGTGATGGGTTCTTACAAAGATCTCCTTGGCTTAGGCATTTTAGGAAGGAAATCCATTAATTTAGGGGACCTTTGGTCCATGGCTCATGTAGGGTGGGCTAGGTGGGTCTAGCCTAGTCACTAGACTCCAAATGGTGGTTGTGGTGGCTTTGGTTTGATCAATATGGTTTGGTTTGGTCTAGTTAACTTTGGTGCATGGGTTCAATTTTTTGCATTTTGGCTTGAAATTGGGTTTAGGTTGTGATAGTCATGACATTGAGCTCAGTTAATTGATCAAGATTATGTAGATGATTGTCACAAGGAGTATAGAAAAGGTTTGGAGTGATTTTGAATTGATTTGGAGGTTCAAATTGAAGGATTTTGTCTCATGGAAAATTTTCGGGGTGTTGGGTTAGACTTGGGCTTGAGTTTGGCTAGAGTTTGGCTATGGTCCAATTGATGGTTCAATTTGATGTGGGTGATTGTCATGAAGAGTTTTGGATAAAATTTGGTGGAAAGTTTGTGGTTTTGGAGTTCAAATTGGTGGAATTTGAGGAAATGGCTAATTCGGGGCAAAATTGGGGGTTTTGGTTCAAGTTGATTTTAAGTAAAATTGAGGCTTGACCAAGGCCAATTGAAGGTTAAATTTGATGTGGATAAGTTTTTTAAAGAGTTCATGATCCAAAATTGGGGCAATTGGGTAGATGTGGAGGTTCAATTTAGTGAAATTTGACTTAGGGTGAATTTGAGGCTTTTTTATTTGGGTTGAAATTAGATTCAAATGTGGATCAATTTGGCTTGTATTTGATTTCAATCAAGCTTGTTCATGATGAATTTGAGTTTAGAGTTGAAATTGGGGAAGATTGGGATACATTGAGGGTGAATTGAGGTAATTGGCCTTTAGAGGCAATTTGGGGCTTTTAGTCAAAATGGACAAAATTGGTCAGATTAGGCTCAATAGAGTGGTTCAAATTTATTTTGGGGACACTTTAAATGATTTTGAAGGTTTTCGGACAATTTGGTTCATCAAGGGTATTTTGGTAATTTTGACAAAATGAGGGGGTATTTTGTTAATTTTGAAAATTTTGTGGAGTTTGGGACAAATTGGGTGGTTTCAAATGGTTTGAGGTGATTTTTGGACAAAATTGGGTATTTTGGGTAATTTTGAGAATTTTGGGAATTTTGCATTTTCAAGGGTACTTTGGTAATTTGGGAAGATTTGGGGGTAAAAGACTAAGATGGGTATTTTGGTAAAATTAGGTTGTCAATCACCCTATTTGAGCCATGGAAAAATAGAATTCCTAACTTTGCGTCCTTCATGTAGTGGTCTTAGCTAAACCCTAGCCTAGGGCTAGTGGGTCTAGGGGACCATCTACATGTGTCTCCCAAAAGTTTAAGGGATCAAATTTACGTAGGTTTGGGTTTAAGATTGTGAGTGGATGTGCAAGTGTGTGTGTGAGACCAACCAAGACCACACCACCAGAGGGTTATCTCTAAGGCCAATTAATCCTATGGGGACTCTCCTTTAGCTCCCCCATCTTGACCCCACCTTCTAAGTGCTAGAGGTTATGACTAATATGTGGAACTTCAAGTTGAGCAAAGAAGAGAGTAGAATTTCTAATGGTGAGGGGTCCTTTTCCAGTCCTCTAGAAATAGTCAACAGCAAAAGATCTTATGGCTAGAACCTAGCCTACTAAAGAGGAAAGAATTGACCTCAACCAAAAGTGATGTTAACATCCTTTAATATCAGTTAATTTCCATCTAAAGACTTTTTATATTATTTAATATTTGAAATAATTTTTCTTCTTGTTCGGCAATTAAATCTGAGGATATAATAATTAGTAATGTTGATGAGTGCCTTAAATATGCATACTTTAGATAAGTAGGTAAAACTTTCTTCTCAAGTTCAAGAGGGTTTTTAATAGATGGACTCAGAGGTATACTATTTTCGGTTGTATCTAAAATTTCATAATTTTCCTGAACATAATTTGATTCTTCAATAATTATCTTATTTTATTCATTTACAAATCTCTTTCAGTCTCAGCTTCTTGTTCTTTCTCTTTTGAATTTCCTTCATCTTTTTGACCCAATATGATTTCACATCTATTTTGAAAATGATTAACAATCATATCACCAATGATATTCATTCAATAAAATTTTCCATCAGGATACTTCATTTTTTTAGCACATTAAATTTAACTTCTTGATAATTCACTCTCATGGTTAATTCCCCTCTTTGGACATCTATTATTGCTCGTCTGGTAGTAATGAAAGGTCTCCCAAAAATAATAAGAATTTCTTTTTCCATATTAATACAATAAAATCAATAGGAAAGATAAATTTATCCACATTAACCAGCATATCTCTATTATTGCTCATCTGAGATTTGTACAGTTACAGTAGTGGTATAAATATCTTCTAACCTAACCTTTTGAATATAGATAGTGGAATAAGGATAATGCTTGCTTCCAAATCACATAAAGCTTTTTCATAAATTTTTTTTCCAATTGCACAAGGTATGGTAAAGCTACCAGGATCTTTAAATTTTCTTAAAGCTTTTTCTAAATTATTGAACTACATTCTTCACTAACTGCAACAGTCTCATAATCTACAAACTTCTTTCATAAGTTTGACATAACATGGTATCAGTTCCAAGGCTTCACCAAAGCAGATATTAATTGTAAGCTTCTTGAATACTTTAAAAAATTTTGAAAATTGTTGATTCAATTTTTATTTTTTATGACTTTGAGGAAAAGGTGGTGGAGTTCTCTCTAAATTAATCTTAGTTAGAGAGTTAGGTGTTTCTACTTTCTTGGGAATAATTTCTTCAGTTCTCTCTATTTCTTCAACTTCTCTCTCAACTTCAATCTTTTTTTGAACTCCAACATTTAATTCATTTCCACTCCTTAGTTGGACCACTTTAAATTGCTCTAAATCCTTACTTTTGTCTTTGTATTGATCTCTTCACTACTAGGAAGTGTTTCCTGAGGCCTATTGCTAAGTGCGTTCGCATTTGTCCCAGTTGATTCTCCATATTTCTAATAAAAACACTTTGACTATGAAAATGATTACCCATATGAAACACCTCTTATTCTATAGAAAACTTCTTCAATCTAAGTTGTTAATTAAATCCAGGAGGATAAGAAGGTATAAAATTAGCACTACCCTAGTGTTTCTAATTTCCTAATGGATTTACTTAAGCATTCCCCCATTGTCCACCACTAGGATTGTTGTTCCAATTAAAGTTAGGATGATTTTTCCAGCCCGGGTTATAAAAATTAAAATATGGGTTATTGGTGGGTCTGTTGATAGCATTTATAGTTTCCAATGAAGTATGAGTATCAATCATTTGTTCTATTGAATTTTCTTCAACCAGTTAGGGTGTTGAAGAAAAATTCATTCTAATTTGATCTATCTTCTTAGACAAAGCAACAACTTGACATGCAATCATTCAAATAGCATCATTATCATGAATACTGGATACTTTCTTAAGATTTAACCTTAACAAAAGACCATTGAAAATTATTTGTAGCCATTTCTTCAATTAATAAATAAGCTTCATCAAATGGTTTAGACATTAATGAACCTCCAACAATAGCATCTATAATAGAAATAAGGGATCCTACTAAACCATTATAAAAATTTGGAATGATTAATAAGTCCAGTAAAGCATCTTGTGGACACTTTTTAATGTGTTCCTTAAATCTTTCCCAAGCTTCATATATAGACTCTTTCTCATACTGAGTAAGAGAAGTAATATCATTTCTTAGTTTCTAATTTTTTTATGGTGGAAAATACTTATCAAAAAATTTTTGATTTAAATCTCTTAAAGTTCTAATAGATCCAGGTGCTAATAAATTTAACTTTATCTTAGCTTTTTCCCTTAATGAAAAAGAAAAAATTCTAAGTCTAACGACATCATTTGATATGTCATCATATTTAATTCTTGCACACAGTTCAAATGATTTTGCAAAATGTAAATTGGGATCCTCAGATGGTGTTCCTCAAAACTTATTACTTTGTACCATTTGTATAATTGAAGGTTTAAGTTCAAATGAGTTAGTCTCTACAACAAAAGTTTGAATGCTTAAATGAATTTCATCTACTCTAGGGGTTCACATAATCCCTTAAAGGCTTTTGTAAATTATGATGTTTGTTTTCAGTAGTTTGAAAATTCTTTTGCGATGTGTTAGTCATTTCTTGAGAATTATGAAGTCTTCTTTGCTTTCAAATTTTTCTAATAGTCTGTTTCAATTCAAAATTGTAAGGTACTAAATTTTTAGATCCAGATTTATGCATAAACAATGTAAAAAATTACATAAAATAAAAAAAAAACACAAAAAAGAAAATATACATTTTTGAATTTTTTATTTTACTAGATTTATTTTGGTTTTTCTAATTTTTTAAATTTTTTCTTTAAAATAATTCTAATTTTTAAATTTAGAATTCAAATAAAATTGTAATTCAAAAAGTTATGTCGCAATCCTCGGTAACGTCGCAAAAAACTTAACTCAACCCGTAATTACGTGTATTTTTAATCTACAAATATTTACCAAAAATTATGTCTCAAATTATATTTAGCAGCTAGTGTGAACAAATGTAATGATTTATAAATTATATAACAAATTTTCAAACTACGGGTGCTACTCAAGTATGCGTGTCATTTGAAGTAATATAGGATTTTCCTTAAAAATCCAGAATCGATCCCACGAGAAAAGCAATAACTCTTAAAATCAACTTACATAATTTCTATTTAAATTGCAAATTAAAAATGTAAGAGGTCTATAATGATATGCTTACTAAACTTTACTACTAAAAAGTTAAAAAGTTAGTAACAACTAAATGTAATAGCTTGATAAAATATAATAGCGAGTTTTGATAATATGGAAAACCTTTCCCCTTGCAAAGAGATTTTAACCTATGAAAGATTCAAGTGATTTAAGACAAAATCAATGTATTGTGACAAATATAAGCATGTCTTATTTTTTACCCCATCCCCGTGCTAGCAAAGAACACTGGCTAACTTAAGGCTGATCCCTTAAGCCTATTCCACTATGATGGCCGAATCACAGCGTCAGAGTACTAAACCTTAAGCTAAATTGATAAGAATCGAGCCTGTCACTCTATAACTAACCAATTATACGCCTATCAAAACTTATCTCCCTATTTATTTACACTCGTCCATTTTTGATCGTCATGGCTCTACCTAGAATGAAGTGTGGTATTCACTAATTGAGTGAAATCATAGCCCTCCCAGGTCATTATGTTTCTCAATGGATTTCAACCTCACAAGTGGCTAGTTTGTAAAGTAGATGAAGATTCAATGAAAATACCATCACATTTTTTAAGAGTAAAAAGAAGTCTTTAAATCATTCTCATCCCACAATATTTATTCTAATGTGCAAGAAGAAAGAAAGGGAACTACTCAGAATTCATGGGGATTAAACAAAAATAAAACATTTGCATTGAAATCCAAGTGTTAGAACAAAAACTTAGACACAATTACAATGTAACTTATGTCTTCTCCCTGTAAACTTCTAGAGTTTCCTTTAAGCAATCTCCAAACTTTTACACACTAAAACACACTCACGCTTACACTTAAGCACAAAATAAGAAAACCCTAATTGACTATTGTCGTCTAATTGAATTTATTAGGCTCCAAAACTTCTCTAAATTCAGCCAAATCCTTTTTATTTAATAGAAAATTGAAAATAATCAAGGGTTGTTTCAAAAACCCCTCCAAAATTTGGCTAATTTCAATGAATCTTCTAGAAAGGAAATTTCGGCTGTTATAGCGCCCATTTGGTTGGATTCTGGCGCTATTAGGGTCAGGGGTGGCGCTATAGCACCACCTATATTTGCCAATTTTTGCTCCATTTTTAATGTCCATTCCAATTACCTGAAACCAAAAACCTGCAAAATATCTTCCTTTAAAGTGTAATATCATAAAAAATGTACATAAAATGCTTATAAAAGATGCAATAAAAATAGGTTATTTTTAGGTGGATCAACATGGAACAAACCTTCTTAGAAGATCCTGAATAAAATTCAAATTTCCTTAGAGCTAGCCTCAAAGGAAGGCCTACAATAGCAAATAAAGATAAAGAAGATCAAAGACAAGAAGACTAAATAATTAAGTAGGGGATTTATTCCTACTAGATTTTTTTTTTCTCATATATGAGGAAAAAAACCACTCTATATATTGAATTTTTATGTTTTCTTTATTGTCCCTCTGAGGTAGTATATTGCTATGAGTCATGATTTTGGATGTGTTTTATCTAATTCTAATGACAAAGTTACTGAAGAAAAACAATAAAATTTTAATCTCACAAATAATTCTCAAATCATACATTTTCCTGATAGGTCAGTAGAAGAAGTTATCAACAATAATAAAAACATTAATAACAACAACAACTACAATAAGAAATTTGGAAAATCAGATAGTGTTGTGTATGTTTTAGATTTCAAGGGATGTTGATATAAATTGATTTAGAACTTTCATATTCAAAAATAGTTTTTGAAGAACCCATTAACATTTCTTCAAAATTAACTACTTTGGGTTCAATGCATGAATGAGAGAAAAAAATAAATTTACAGAGCTGAAGAATTTTGTATCCCATCATGTTTTCCAAAGACAAAGGAAAACAAATTATTATAACAATAGAGGTAGTTTCTGCAGTATAAGAGATAGTAGTTTGAGAGGAAGCCTAAGAAATATATAATAAAGTGGATTATAATGCTTTAGCCAATCTTAGGAGATTGTCAGCTGAGTTGAGCATTTAAGATGCCTTAATCCTATCAAGGGAGATGAGGGAATCATTAGAAAAAGCTTTATTGGATCTTAAGATCTATTTGGCTCAGCTAGTTGGTACTTCCCCAAATTAGATTGGCTTGTTGAAGGAGCAATCAAAAGTTACATTCACGAATGAAGATATGTTGCTAGAATACCTGTTCACATCCATTTATTGTACAACTCAATGAGAATCATTAAATTCCCACTTTTGAGAGTACTTTTTGATTTAGGTACCTCTATCAACATCATGATCTTGAGGTCGCTCACATATTTGAACATTAATACTCATTGGCTAACAACAGATAAGATGATGCTACAAAACTTCAACCAAAAAGGAGAAAGATCCCTCGATTTATTTAATCTATTGCTGAAGATCAACGATTTGGTGACTATTATTAAAATCCATATCATAGACACCGACTCTTCCTTCAATGTCCTAGTAAGTAGACTGTGGATACAATAACACAAAATTTTTTCTTAGTCGCTACATCAGTGTATTAAATATTATAATGAATGATAAGAATATTGCATCAAAGGCAGTCTACAACTATTTTCAATACATGAAGTGGGAATTCAGGAAGATGAGGTTTACTAAGCTCCTTCAAGAAGAATGATGTTCCCCAGAGATGTGCTAGAAAATGTAGAAGAAAATAATAATAAGAGAAGAGTATAAAAGAAAGAAAAAATTAAAGAAGAAGAAAAGAAAGTCGAAAATAATTATGCTGAAAATCAACGAAAAGGTGGAGACTCTTCCAGGACTCTCACCTGAGGTTGGAGCCGGAGAAAAGAATGAGTAAGAGAAAATTAGAATGATGAAAAGGAAAAAAACTAATAATCAACATTGACTTGAACTCAGGTTCTAAATAAAAAAATAAAAGAAGAAAATAGTGACGATAGATCAATAAGAACCGCAATTCAAAATCTCTCTTGACGCTGAAGAAAAAGATAAATACAAGTCAATGTAAGAGAAGATCAATCACTATGTACAAATTATGACCCTAATCATAATTTCCCAACATATTATTGAGGGTTTGGTGCTCATGAAAGTACAAGGTGTAGATAAAAAGCCAATTAAGTTCCATGATGGAACATCTTCCTCTAGTTTTAAGCCACCTATAAAACTAGAGGAAGATGACTTTTCAGATTAATGAAATTTCTTGTTGAATGGTATTCTTCTTGCATTCAACATGTTATTGTGCCAAAATAATGTTTTAATAAAAATCTCACCTCTTTAAACAATTATGGAATACTAAACAATATAATTTTAATTTGAAATAAGGTGCAAAATTAGTATAGTTGGGCCCCTAGATGATATGGAATCTTGAATAGTTTTCATTGATTAATTCAATACATAATGCAAAAAAGCATCAAACAATTATGAATTTTCTCCATTTGAAGTTGCACCACCATAATTGATGAAAGAAATCAAATCCAAGATTTATGAGCTAAAGGAAATTAAATTGGTAATGAAAGATGAAACCAAACCAACATTCATTGGTTTACTGCTCAACAAAAAAGATGCATAAGAAATTATCAAATTATTATTAGAATATAAAGACTTCTTCTTCTGTAATTACTACAAAATGTCTCAATTACCTCAAGAGGTCTCAATGCCTAAATTGGGAATATATCAAAATGCAGTTCCAATAAAGTAAGCTCTACGAAGGTTGTGTCTCGAAATTGAGTAACATGTCATTAAAAGTTCTATGTTTTTTAGATTTCTCGAGTCTATCTTTCAAAGATATGGTGTTATTGATGGTTATGTTATTAATATAATTCAAGTTATTTTGTTCAAGTAGAGGAATGCATCAGACCTATTGTATGATAGAAATGCACCTCTTAGACTTATAGAAAAATTTTACAAGATTGTGGTGCAACATACCGTGCTCTATGCATAAAATGTTAGCCTTTCTAAGAGAAGCACAAAACTAAGTTAAATTTTTTTGAGATGAGAATGCATAGTTGGATGTTAGCTTGACACATAGAGACAAAATGTGAAACAAAAGTATCTGTGAAAGGGTTGGTGTAGCTCAGGTTGCAGAAATGATTTGAGAAAGTCATCTTTGATAGTTGGGTTGCATTAAACATCAATAATTGATGATCTAGTTAGAAAAGTAGACGTTTTAGATCTAAATGATGTTACAAAAGGCAGAGGTAGACCTAAAAAGACTTGGTCATATTGTATAAAAATAATCTTATTATACCATAATTAAACTAAAATATGACACTCAACAAGATGTAATGGAGAAAAAAGATTCTTACAGTCAACCCCACATTGTGGGATAAAGGATTGTTCTTATTTTTGCATTTAGATATATAACACTTAATTTTGATATTTTTTCATATATAACATATAAAATTTGCTTCTTACATTTATACCACCAAAATCTCTTATATAATATAAAAAATACTATCATTTTAAATTTTTATAAGGCATTTACATACATGCACACAATTCTTTTTGATAAAAACTATATATATATATAATGAGAAAAAACTCCACCTTGATGGATACCCAAAGTACCCGCATTAATGAAGTGAATTCATTGATTAAAAGGAGCTGGTTACATGGATCTAATAAAAGGGAGACCTAAAATGTCCACATTTAACAAAAATAAAAGAGAGTGAGGTAAAACTTTGCTAATTACAGAGAATGCAGAGTGAAGGCCTACCTTTGCTAGCCAATTAGAAAGTCTATTGCCATCTTTGTATATAAACTAAAACCTTGTATGAAGTAAAGTAGACATCTGTTTAATTCTTCAAACCCAATATCAACAAGTGCCAGGGGTATGAAAACTATTGTGAAAGAATGTTAACTAGGAATTGAGAGTCAGTTTCAATGATCAACTGCTGAAAATTATCCCTGACAGCAATGTAGAGAGCCCAGTATACAACAAGAGTTTTAGCTTCCAAAGAATCCATGATAGAAATAAGATACTAAAAAATTAATAGCCATTTACCCTGCCAATCCCTAAAAATACCACTAATTTCAGCATCAGGGTTGTAGAAGCTACCATCAGTGTTCACCTTTATCCAGTCCTTACCGGGTTTTAGCCAATAGACCAAGTTGCTGTTTTGGGTAAGGCACAGTTTTCTCTCCTATGGGAAGTTTAAATATAAAACATTCTTCAGCTGAGTAAACTTCTTGATATGGAGTAAATAGTCGGTGGCAACCACCTTGAAATCTCAATGTTTCTTTTCATGTTCGTATTGGTGCCTTGCCATCCATAGAAACCAAGCCACTACACAGGGAATGGTGGAGAGGTTGACCTACTTCCAGTCAATTTAGCAATTGTGAAAATTCTACAATGAGAGAGTTAACTTTGGATGTGGATATTAATTAACACAAAATTCCAAGTAGTGGACTCTACAATACTTTCCCCAAAGAAATTTTGCCCAGAGAGAGGATTGGGATCTGAAATGAATCCATAATTTTAAAAAATTGATATGTTTTAGATAGTTGAAGCTCTTGAAGCCAAGCCCCCATTCTGTAAAGTTTTACAAACTTTATTCCAGCTAGTTTAGTGCACCTATTTTTATTATCCTGACCAAAGAATCCTGTTGAAAGTTTTTTTCAGCAGACATTGAGTGCTTTTCTTTAGAGTGGCCATTTGCAGAATATAAGAGGGGAATGTAGCTAACACATGCTTGAGTAGAGTGATCCTTCCACCATTAGAAAGAAAAAAAGTTAGTCCAACAGCTGTGATGGTTATGAGTATTAGTGACCACCTCATTAAATTGTATTTGTCTAGCTCTACCCTTGATTAAATTCATAGCTAAGTACTTCAGAGGAGTTGAAATGGAGCTTAACCCTGTGTAGCTTGGTATCCACTATTTGACAGGTGGCTTTAAACATTTATTAAATATAGTGAGGCCTTTATTTGTGTTGAAATACATCCCAGAACAGTCCATAAACTTTTGAAGGGATTTAGATACCAGATTAATAATGGGTTTGGTAGCTTTAGAGAATAAAATGATGTCATCAGCATAGAAAAGATGGTTGATAGCATATTTGATTTGTGATTGAACTGGGTGTGAGGGGAAGTCTGTGAGAGCTGATTAAGCATTCTTGATAAATAATAAAATGCTAAAATGAAGAAAGTAGAGGATAGTGGGTCACCTTGTTTGATACCTCTAGAGATATGAAAGAAAGCATGGATGTGCCCATTAATCAACATGGAGTGTGAATTATTGTTGAGCTATCTCATAATTAAAGTGGTGAAAGTAGTAGAAAAACATCTAGCCATCAAAACTTCCTATATGAAACCCTAATGAATAGTGTCATAAGCCTTTTAATGTCTAGTTCGAAATAACAATCCCCTATCTGCAACTGTTGTCCATATCAAGTAACATCTCCTGGGACAGCAACACATTATCCATAATGCTTCTAAATCTGAAAAAGGCTATTTGATTTTGGCTCATTAGATGGTTCAGATGAGATTGGAGTCTGAAAACTAGCACTTTATTGATAATCTTTATAATCACATCCGTAAGGCTGATTTGTCTAAAAAGGTCCCAACTTTTGCAGATGTTTTCTTTAAGGATAAGTGTAATGGTGGAAGAAGCGAAGTTCCTTGAAGGAATTACCTCCTTAAAGAAGTTTTGAATAGCCTTCATGATTTTTGGTTTTACAATATGCCAAGCCTTTTTATAAAATTCAGCAGAATAGCCATCAGGGCTAGCTACCTTATTGTTGTCAATAGAGTCTATAACTGCTTTGATTTATTTTTCTAAGGGAATACTAGTTAGATTCAATATGCTTGTGTATTCTTTTTCAAGAAAGAAAAAAAAATATCATTAACAAGCCTTATAACAATAGGAGGTTGAGTGAGTAGAATTTGGAAATGATCAATAGCACCAAAAGTAATTATGTCAGGTGTATTCAGCCAAATTTCAGCAGTATCCTTGATCTGATGGATAGTGTTACATTTCCTTTTGTAATTTATACAGGCATGGAAATATGTAGAATATCTCTCCCCCTCACAAAATTTAATCATATAATCTTATTGTAATAACATTTGTTCTAGTTGGTTGACGACTGTAAGAAGATCCTCATTAGTTGAGAAAAAAGCTGCTTCTGATGCAGTATTGTTTGGAAACTATTATTCCAGATTTGTGCCCAAATCATCAACTTCTTTAACTTCAGTATTTAGATTGCCTAAAACAACCTAGTTCCATTTTTTTAGGTGTTTACCCAACTTCTTCTGCAACACTCAAAGCTTGATCCAAGGGTTGACATTATGGTAGCTCTTCTAGATACTTTCCACTTGGATTAAAAAATTTGGGTGGGATGCCCAAACATTTAAATTTCTAAAATGGGATTTAGCTTGTGATTGGGAACCTTTAATGAACATGATGAGAGCTCTACGGTCTGACTTAGCCATAAATAGATGTAGTATAGAGGTAGTAGAAAATCTGAAAGCCAATCTACATTAACCAACCTTCTGTATAATCTCTCCCATAATTTACCTCTTCTCCATGTGAACTTAGGACCAAAAAAACCTAGATCATGTAACCCAACATGCTGTATATTATCATTAAAAAGGTTCATTTGGTTAAGGTCAGGGGTTCTTCCGCTGGATTTCTCCCAAGGGAAATCCAGCCAACTGAAATCCCACAAACAAACCATTTGATGGACATTGTCTGGCAACTCTTGCCAAATTTCTTTCCAAGAAGAAGTAGAGCAACAAACATAAATAAAAGTAGCTTGTCCAGAGTGACCAGCCATGGTAAAGGAGAGGTGGATAAATTTAGGGTGATCCACAAGAATCTGTCAGTCAACCTTCTGTGTGTAAATTAACAAACCTTTGTTATTGTTTTTAGAGAAGAATTGGAAATCAGAAAACTTTTTGGTAATTATTTTTGAATCTTTAGTGACCATGGGTTCAAGGATATCTATACACAATAACTTATACATCCTATTAAAATGAAAGAGTATATTAAGGGACTTGGATGAGTCAGTCCCCTAACATTCCAACATATAAGATTAATCATAATTTTGCTTACACCTTCTTCTAGTTTTGGAGAGGGAATCAAGCAGCACATTAACAGAGCTCCCACCTATCATTTCATCTTACAAAAGACTTTTTAATTTCATAAATCCCTTTTTCTTCTTCTAAGCATTGTGAATTTGCCACTTCTCTTTTAGAGCACCATTTGGCTATTCTAAAATGGTAACATCAAAGGAGCCCCTGGTAGGACTCAAATTTTCACCGAAAGGGGATGTAGGGTTATCAACATTTGTGCTATCCATGTTATTCCTATGCTCAACTTCCTCCACTATATCTTAGTTGGCCACGTCAGTATTACCAACAAAATTGTTGCTCATTAAGTTGTCAGTGGAAATGATTGATCCAGGATAGTGTGATTTTGGGGATCGACATTTGGAACCTCTAGAGGAAAAAAATTATTCAAATTTTGATCTACATTGGTATTCACCCCAAGGGGGTCTTCAGCCAGAATAGTTCCATGTTGGATGGAAGAGGCCCGTGCTTGTCCAACAGGATGTTTTGTGAGATTGGGATGAAGCTTAAAGTACCTCCCATTAGTATGTCCAAACATTTTGCAATTATGACAGTAATATGACTTTTGTTCTACAACAATCTTTTCCCAATACCAATTATGTGTTGTACCCAGCCAAATTTCTTCTACATCAGGAAGTGTGATGTCTCTTTCACCTAAAACTCTCGCCACTAAAGGTCTGAACATTTTAAAAGTAGTGATTTCCATTTTCATTGGTCTCCCCAAATCTCTTCCAATAAAGTAAAGTACTTGGTGATTGAAAAAGTGTAAACCCTATCTAATATTTTAATGTTGACTGAAAATAAAGTAAAGCACTTGGTGATTAGATAGGGTTTATATTACCTAGATTCTTAAAGCTCCCTATAAAGGCAAACTCCTATAGTTAATTACATCTCAAATGAACAAAGTCATTTAAGAAAACTCTCGATTTAGATTAGAGTTATTTGTCTTCAAGAATCTTAAGGTTTTGGGTTTCAATGTTGGACATAGAAAATCAAATGTGAAATGGATCAAAATAGGAGTGGTTTATTTTAGAAATCCAAAGGAAGAAAAGTAGGGGATGTCGTAGATTTTGAGGAGAACCTCAGTGACTTCCCAAACTATCATATTGCGTGGTTTCAATTTTGAGAAGATGTGATTTGATGTTTTCATCCTACTAATTTCATTATTTAGGGCTTACTTTGCATGATATGGACGTAAAAGTAGTTTGGAAGATAGGAGGTTTTATGTCGTAACGAACAACAACCTCAGAGCCTAAAGCGAGTTAGGGCTTAGATTGTACACCATGGCTGCATAAAGGCCTAATAATAAATTAAGGATTTACATCAAACAAGATGACCTAACTTGAAATTCTATGGCTTGTTGTTTAATTCTAAGGAAATTTTAGTTGGTGGAGATCTGTTTTGCTTATGTAAATTGCATCCTCCGTCTGCTTCAGTTTGCTCCTAGCTTTTTATTGATAGTTGCTTCAGGTTTAATATTTTATGTCTTATGTTTTTATTTCAATTATTATTAAGCCAATGAATTAAAAGGTATTTGTTTGGGTTTTGCAATGATCCACCCTAGGTAAACCGACTACTATTTTCTATTCTAGAGGTTTGGCGATTATAAAAGTGAAAGTAAAAGGGCAGTAAAATGCTGTAGTAAAACTGCTATAAATATATAAATGAGTGTACCTAGGCCTCTGCTACTGCTACATGGTTAGTATCATAAAGCACAGTATAGTTGCATGAATTTTAAGTAAATTGCAAGAAAATGAAAGTGAAAACAACACATAAACCTAATACGAGGAAGACCAATCGTAGGAAAGCATGAACAATAAAAATAAAACTCATAGCCTAATATAAAATATTAGACTAAATTTAAGACTTTGGTAAAGGTGGGGGCTTAGAGTTAGGTTGTGTGCTTCCAATCTTGGACCAAATCTACTGACCAAACCATCTCAGAAGAGCATGCTCTAGCCTAACCAAGATGATTAACCAGTGGACTTTTATAACTTTGTATTGAATACTCTTTTACTCTTTCATGATATAATACTTTGTTTAGTAGTTAAAAGGTGTGATATTTTGGGAAAATCATATTTTAAATATATTTGAAAAAATTTTAGATTGTCCAAGAGTTAATCATCTTGATTGGATTGAAAATGCCGACAACCTAAGAGTGTAAGGGGTAACTTTTTACCAAGTGTTGGTGAGCAGTATCATTGGTCCTATCTCATTTCCCAAAGGATCCTTGAGGTAGGAGATACTATTCTTAAAATACAACTTCTTATCCCTTGTTGAGCACAAATAAAAAATTTTGTCACCGCCCTTACCACCTTAACCTCAAACTTACACCAGTCTGATGAGCCATAAGTGGCCATATCAAATATCCCCAGTTGCTCAAAAGGGGTTTAGACAATTTATTCAAAGTCCATACCCTTGTCAACTCTATTTTTGGTTGAAGGAGTTGCCCGTAGGATGCTGTCGGTCACCAGAATCGAAATCCCGCCGCCCGCTTCGAAAAGACATTTTAATTTACATATATATATATATATAAGTTTTAGAAAATTATGAAATCAAACTGACCACATATTTTTCATAGTTTAAATGAAAGAGCACTATACCTCATACTTTGTAACTATCCCAAAGGATAAACACAAGACTTGAGGATGAGGCTCAATCAAATAAACTAAGAAATATATGAAATACGTTTGGTCTGTGAAACTGTTTTATTTGCCGACAAATTCCCTTGTTTAATATGAAAAATAAAATAGGGTTTATATTAAGTTGGGTTTGAACAAGCTTTGTATAAGGGCAAGCCCCTATAGTTAATTACATCTTAGATAACCAAAGTCACCTAAAAAAATTTTCGATAAAAATCAGGAAATATTATCTTCAAAGAGGTCAAAAGGATAGGATTTTTCAACAAAATCAGACAAAGAGGTGTGAAATGGGAATAGCTCAAATTTAGAACATTTTATTGTAGAATCCAAAGGAGGAAGAACTATGGGATGTCATAGATCCGGAGGAGAACCTCAGTGACTTCCTAGTCTATCCTATCGTTTGGCTTCAATTTTGAGGAGAAATTTATTTGAGTGTTTTATCCAGCAAATTTTACTAGTCAGGGCTAACATTCATGTGGAATAATCACACAATTAGCCTGGATGATGTGAGTATTTAGGTCATGATGAACAACAACCTCAAAATCATAAAACAAGTTAGGGCTTATATTGTACAGGCAGAGTTGTACAAAGGCCTAAAGATCAGGTGAGGGTTTATGTTGCATAAGCAAATAACCTCAAAGTTTTATGGCTTTGGTTGTTTAATTCTAAGGAAGGAATGGTTTAGCTAGGGAAGGCAAGTTTTGTTGTTGAAGATGGTCGTGATGCCACCATGCTAGCTCCAAGCTCCTCATCATGACGAGTTTAAGTTTTCTAGTGTGTCAAGTTATGATGGCAAATCAGATGGCCCTATGGTTGTAGTTCTTTAAATGTTATGGGGCATATTAAAATTGATTAGAGCAACACCGGTTAGGATCCTATGGTTCCCTTGTTCTAGTACCACTATTTTCTATCGAATTCACTTAGTCCAAATGAATTTACTAAACTCAACTTAATAAGTTCCATATTTTCATTTAGACCGTGGGAAGCCTCATTAGCAACCATAGGTTACCTACTCCAAGGGATTCCCGATCATCCAATAGAGATGCCTTAATTTAATTGCAATTATTTTTTTGTAATGTTTGTGATTAAATTTTGACTGAATTTTATCTTAGTTGATTTTAGTTTTAGTTTTGGTTTTGGTTTTACGGCAATCCTATCAATTTTGGTTTTCATGTAGGGTGAAATCATTGTTTAACATGCAAGTTCTGTAAGCATAAAAGTACAGTGTGGAAAGTATAGAAAAAGATGGTATTGTAAACTGTAAAAGCGTACCTGACGAGTCTTCTCGTTACACCACCTGAAACTAAAAATGCGTGTGAGGGAATTTTATGTAAAACAAAAAATTACGGTTCGGGTGATCTACCAAAATCCTAAATCATATATTGGTGAGGACCTATTAATTTGACTAATGGTGATTTCATTAATCAAAACATGTTAGGTTTAGTAGACCTCCGAGGTATCCAAAAGTCGGGAGAAAGAAGCATGTCCATGCATCCCTCTCACTGCCTGGTGGAAAGTCTCGAGCTTATTTAAACTTATTATGTAGCTTAATAACTCATCTTGTAAATACCTCTCAAAGATCAATGAACATTGATGTTTTCATTATCCCTAAGAGTAGGGAAATCATCACTTGTAATTTAATTTGAGAATTATGTATGTGAAGACCCTTAAAGAGGCAAGTTAGTGTTATTGAGACACTTAGCCAATTTTAGCTTTAATTTGGGCTTGTAGTGTTTTAAAGGTGTACAATTTCTAGTTAAATTCACTTTTCTAATCCTCATTTAATTAAATTTTATTTAGCTTAGGTTCACTACTAAGCCCTTAAGATCCTAGTGGATGTCTTAATAATTTTTAAAAGAAATTGAATATTAAGTGATGATGATTTATTATCAAAACTTTTGAGTTTCATTTGAACATCAAATAGGGGCATTAAACTAATGAGTTATTCACCAAAACCATACCCCTAAGTCTAGGATCATTTAATTTGGTAGACTTCCAAATTTTAATAATCTAGGAAATTTCAAATTTATCCTTTAATTGGAAAATGTGAGATTGGTTTCTACCAATTAATCCCTTTTGTTTCAATCATCCAAATATGTTAATTAAGATCAATGGTTTCCCATTTCCCTTTCTTGAATTAAGCCTAAGTTTTAATTAGGCCAAATTTTCAAAATTACACTTTTGCCCTATCACTTCATAATTCATCAAATTTAATTCAAATGACTTTGGAATTTTCATCACACCTTACACATGGGTCAATTAACACATCAGAGGAGACAATGTGATTTTTCAAATTTTAATTTAATTTATATAATTATTGATATGTAAAAATAGGATTTTTCAAATAAAATTGAACAACTTGACCAAGTTAAAGCTTAATCCATTGAAATTTTTACTAGAGGTAGACTTAGATCAGAGAAACACTTGGGCCAAATTTCATGATTTGTTGAGTTTTATTTGAATCATTAGAATTATTTTAAATTTTGGAGTATTAATTAATTATAAAATATTTTAAATATGGAAAATTAAGGAGCCCAGAGAAACAAATTTTACATTTTTCTGATTCTTCTTTGAATTGTTAGAATTATTTTAGTGAAAAATTAAGAAAAATTCATTTTTAACCTTCTAAAAATTATTTTAAGCTTTAAAATTTAATATCTTCACTTAGAAAAATAGGTAAAATATTCTAATTGCTCCTAAATGCTTAGAAAATAATTTAGAACATTTCCATGAATTTATTATTTTTGTGATTATTATTATTTTTTTAATAATTTAAATATTTAAAAATAAGCTTAAAAATGAAATTTTTATTTTAATTACATTTTTATTTTTAGAAAATTCTCCTGATCACAGAGGACTCTCAAAACCAATTTTATAATCTTTTAAGTTATATTTTAATTATTAAAAATCATTTTAGTGTCAAAAATGTCATTTAACTTAGAAAATCAAGTTAAATTATCATTAAACTTCAAATGTTTTGAAATTTTATGGTAAGTTCTCCGAACTTTAGATCACACTGGAGATTAAAAATCAAATTATTTAGATGTTTATTTTTCTTAAATAAATTTTCTTTGTGTTTTAGGGTTTTGTGAGAGTTAAGTGTGTTCTTAATGACTTGACCCATGAAAAATTTTCTAAAGGGTTCTCTTATCACAATAAACCTTCCAAATTTTCTTTGAATTTTTCCAAGCAACATGCTAATTATTATGATTAATTTATGTAAATTATAGACATAAACTTAAAAAATATGGATCTTTATCTAGAGGTCTTCCTTGTCCTTGAAAAAATCAGAGACTACCCCTCATGAAAGAGGCAACGACATGCCAAAATATCAAGCAATGGTGAAATGTCTGCATGCATGGAGAGTTAAAAGACTGAAAACCCTATTGAATTAATTAAAAATAAACTATTAATCAAATAAACTTCAAACCATTTCCACATTGTTTTCCTCTGTTCATTTAGCAAGAGGGTATTTTTATTTTATTTTCCAGATTTTTTTATGCAAAGATAAAAATTTTTAAAGATCAGACATTTAAATAAATAAAAAAATACCCTATTTTCTACTTAAGCACGCGACTCTGATTGTATCCTAGGCAGCTCCGAACGGCGACACAGCGAGCTCCCATTTGCTGCGCTTTCCACCTTGGCATGCCACGCGGCCAACGGTTCATGAACTAAGTGTTCGTCTGACTAGATCTTATCCGTTAACGAGATAAACACGCGATCAGACGGATCCCCATCATCGTCCCCAAGTGACCTAACCCGAGAACCGTCCACACTAAAACCTTAAGATCTCCCTCTAGACTCAGCCAAGTCTCATGTGGTTTGTTCCTAGAGCTTCATCTACTCAAGAAGAACCTATCTATATGGATTATACAATATGAAATACAGTAAATACGTATGGAGAGTAAAAATAGGTTTGGATTAGGGTTAAGGTTCAATACCTTTGTCTGAGAGGGGAGAACTCAATCAGATGATTGTAGTAGCTTCTATTGGGTCCAAAAAACCCCCAGATGAAGTCTCAGGCCCTAGTGAATTGCCTAGGTATGAAATCGACCAAGCTTGATTTCAGGTGTTGATTGAAGTCTATACTAGAGGCTGTTTGAGAGGGGGCTTTTGTGGGGGATCAACACCTCTCACTGTGGGGATGGTGTGTGCACAATTAATTGAGATTTGGTTTAGTGTAAATCTATGGGGAAATATGTCCTAATTTCAACTGAAACTTTGAGCTCAAAATTGAAAAATGGTGGGCTTGATTTGAAGAGGTCCTAGGCAGCCTCTGGAAGCAAATTGGCAGAGTTTCCTTAAAAAAATTTTAGCTCTCCCCCATTGTCCATGGAGGTGTAACTTAAATAAAATGGCCTAGGCTGGCTGCTAGAGCTAATTGCGGGGTGGAAAATATTGCTTGTGTGGAGGGTAGAGAAGCCCTAAAGAGAAGTTGAGCTGATTTGGCCTCTAGATTTGAATTGGGTTGAATTTGTGGGTGGTGGAGATATTTGGCCATTTTCAGACCAGGGAATGGTCACCTCCTTGCTCAGGAAGGCCAGTGGGTGGCTAATGATGGTTAACTCCCTATATTAAGTGATGATGGTGGAGATATTTCATGTTAAGTACAAAAATGGGTTAAAATCCCTTAATTTGGGGATCCATTGGTCCATACCATGCTTTGGTGGATTTTAGGTGGTTTAGCCTGGTCCTTCGAAGGAGCTTAGTGGTTGTGGTATCATTGTCTTGGTGGCCTAGACTTGGCTAAGCCAAATTTGGTTAAAGGGTTCAATTTGGGTCAAAATGGCTAGATATTGGGTCTAAGTTAAGCTACTCAAGTTAATTTGACTAATTGATAGATAAATTTGATGTATATGAATGTAATGAAGATTTCAGAAAAGATTTGGAGTGATTTTGAGTTGGTTTCAGGGATCAACTTGGAAGATTTTGATCATTTGGTCAATTTGGGCATGTTGGGCTAGACTTAGGTCAAGATTAGGCTAGGCTTGGGCTAAGTCCAAATTTATTGATTAAAATGGTCAATAGGAACATCTTTAAGAGTTTCACCATAAATTTAGTACCAATTTTGGGGCTAAGTTAATCAATTTGGTGGGATTTTGAGGTATGGCCAATTTAGGGCAAAATTAGGGCTTTTGGACTTAGGTCAAAATTAAATGAAATTTAGGCCTCACCAAGGCCAATTAAAGGTCAAGTTTGATGTTTAGGATTGTTATGAAGAGTTTTCAACATAAATTATAGCAAATTGAGTAGGTTTGAGATTCAATTTGGTGGGATTAAGTCATGTAGCAAAAATTAAGGGTTTGACTTAGATCAAAATTAGGCTCAAAGAATGGGCCAATTAAGCTTGGATTTGATTTAAATTAGTCATATGATAGGTGAATTTAAGTTTAGGATTGATATTGAAGAAAATTTGGCCAAAATTGATGGACATTTGAGGAGAATTTGGGGAAATTGGGCCTTTAAAGGCAAATTGGGCGTTTTGATCAAAATGGTCAAATTAGAAAAAGTAGGTTCAATTGAAGGGTCCAAATTGGTTTTGGAGACATTTGGAGTGATTTTGGGTGTTCTGGTAAAGTTTAGGGTGCCAAGGGTATTTTTGTAATTTTGGAAATTTTGGGGATATGTTGGTACATTTGGAATTTTTTGGTTGATTTGGGTAACTTGGGTATTTTCAAAAGGTTTGAAATAATTTTTGAACAATTTTGGATATTTTGGGTTAATTTGAGGATTTTGACCAAATTTGGGATTCAGGGGTGTTTAGGTAATTTGAGTAGGTTTGAGGGTGAAAGGTTAAATTGGGTATTTTGGTAGGGTTGGGGTATCAACCACCCTACATGAGCTATGGACTAATGGAATTCGCATTTGGATTCTCTATGTACTGTTCTTAGCTAAACCCTAGCTTAAGGCTAGTGGGTTTAGGGGACCAACTACATGAGTCTCCCAAAGGATCAATGAATAAAAGTCAACAAATATTGGGTTTAGGGTTGTGAGGGATTGTGAGTGAGAATGAGTGAAAGTGAGTGCCTTAGCTCCAACACCCAGGTCTACCCTAAGGGCAAGCAGTCCTATGGGAACTCACTTTGAGCTTCTGTATATTGACCACACCAACTAAGTGCTAAAGGTTAGGACCAATATGTGGAACTTCAAGTTGAGCAAGGAGGAGCATAGAATTTCTAATGGTGAGGGTCCCTTTTCTAGTTTTCTAGGAATAGTTAACAGGAAGATCCTATGACTAGACCTTAGGCAACCAAAGAGGAAAAATTAAACCTCAACCAAAAGTGAGGTCAATAAATGGACCCCCAATAGGTGTGGTGTGTTGGGCAAGCACATTGCGCATATTAGTATTGATCGACGAGATCAACGAAACCAACACAGACTCCTAAGTCTACATAATTAGTAGGAGGTGTAGAATTATGTGTGCTATTTGTTTCCACTGGGTAATTAGCAAGTGAATATTTGAACGAAGTCAAGAAGTAGGAACTCTCATTGAGGACTAGAGAGTGGGTTTGAGTTATCAAGTTTCAGGTATTCATAGAGAATGAGAATCAGTATGTAAGTGCTGACCCCGGGGTGGGAATTGAAATTTATGTATCGATTCAGGAAAAAGAGTCAGAATTTTGGTACCAACTTTGAAAGAAGGGAACCAGAATTTAGGAATTGATCCCGAAATGAGAATTGAAATTTTGGTATCAATCTCAAAAAGAGGATCAATCTCAAGTTAGGGACTGATTCCAAAATGAGAATAGAAAGTTAAGGATCAATCTAAAAAAAGAGGATCAAAAGTTAGGGACCAACCTCAAAGTAAGGAAATCAGAAGTTAGGGACTGATTCCCAAATGAGAATTAAAATTTAGTGGTCAAATCTCAAAAAGAGGATCGAAAGTTAGGGAATGAACTCAAAAGGAGGTAATCATAAGTTAGGCCCTGATTCCAAAATGAGAATTGAAATTTAAGGATCAAATCTCAAAAAGAGGATTGGAAGTTAGGGACCGACCATAAAGCCAGAAAATTAGAACTTAGGGCTTGATTCTAAAATAAGAATTGAAATTTAAGGATCAATTCTCAAAAAGAGGATCAAAAGTTAGGGACCGACCTCAAAGCGAGAGAATTAGAAGTTATGGACTGATTCCAAAATGAGATTTGAAATTTAGGGATCAAATCTCAAAAAGAGGATTGAAAGTTAGGGACTGACCTCAAAAGGAAGGAATCAAAAGTTAGAGCCTAATTCTAAAATGAGAATTGAAATTTAAGGATTCAATCTTAAAAAGAGGATCGAAAGTTAGGGACCGACCTCGATAGGAGGGAATCAGTAGTTAGGACCTGATTCCAAAACAAGAATTAAAATTTAAGGATCAAATCTTAAAAAGAGGATCGGAAGTTAGGGATCGACCTCAAAGCGAGAGAATCAAAAGTTAGGGCCTGATTCCAAAATGAGAATTAAAATTTAAGGATCAAATCTCAAAAAGAGGATCGAATGTTAGTGACCAACCTCGAAAGGAGGGAATCAGAAGTTAGGGACTGATTGTAAAATTAAAATTAAAAATTAGGGATCAATCCCAAAAAGAGGATCGAAAGTTAGGTACCAACCTCAAATGGAGGGAATCAGAAGTTAAGGACTGATTCCCAAATAAGAATTGAAATTTAGGGATCAACCTCAGAAAGAGAGTTGGAATTTAGGTACCAAACTTGAACGGTGGGAATCAGAATTTAGGGACTGATTTCAAAATGAGAATTGAAATTTAGGGTTCAATCTCAAAAAGAGAAATGGAAGTTAGGGACCAACCTCGAAAGGAGGGAATCAGAAGTTAGGGACTGATTCTGAAATGAGAATTGAAATTTACAAAGAGTTTATGGTTTTGAACCCATAGATATGTGTTATGTGAAAAGGTTGACATTGTTGAGTAAGATATGTGAAATTTTGTGAGATTTAGTGCAGACAAGGATGGTCATGCTGCACACGCAAAGAGTAAGAGACCCCGAAGTCGAGAGAATCAACTCAACAGATTTATTTTATTTTCTTGTTATTTTTACAATGTTTAGTTTTTAAAATATTTTTTTTACAAGGTTTAATTTTTGTTGGTTGATTTATTTTAAAAAAAGTGTTGAATTTGAACTTTATTATTAAGTTTTCATTATTTTTTTCTTTGCTCATTATAATGTCAAACTAACGTATAGTTTGTAGCTTTTATCCATCGCACCAAAAAGGGAAATTGAGAAAACATACAAGAATTTGAAAGAGATTTCATTAATCTGCTCCAATAAATGTTGCAGATTGAGCGTATGCCAACGCCTCAAAACATAGAATTATGCTGACTACATCAAAGTAAATCCAAAAATATCCCATGTCAAATACATATCATAAGCTGAGCATGTCGAATGCATATCAATTCTACTACGACGAGAATGCAGTAAGAAAAATCTTCCGAGTGTCTGTCTCTGGTGAGGCAAGCTCTTGATCGAGCTGACTTTCTAAGCCACGCTCCAGGACAGAAGTTCCCTTTGCATGTGCTTAGAGGTGCAGCCCTCTCATAGCTTGTACGGTAGTAGTTCTTTCAATTTTTGGTCTGGTCGCAATCTATAAGGTATTTTGTTGTTATCCATCCTCAAGAAAGTTGTAGACACCCCGCACCTCCGGAATGCAGTGTTTGACGATGTCTGCTCCGTTTCCTTTAAGAATTAGAACTGAACCAACATGTAGCAGAATTTCAACGGATCCTCTGATCCGCCAGGGCCAATGATATCTATTTCTTTTCCAAATAGGATGTTGCTCTTGCTAATGAGTGAGACCGTATAAAAAGGCCTAACAAAGTCATGATGGTCAATGTGCAGAGGTATGCAGTCTCCTTTATCATATATATTGATAATACAACTAATAGGAATTCAGTTAGTTGGCAGTGAGCTCTATTGTACCATTCTTTTAATCATCCACTTTATCATGGGGGGTAGAGGATCCACCTGATCATGTCTCAGAATCCCAGGAGAATTTTCTTGTCTATCATTAATGAAGTTGTAACAATAGCCACATTCTATGGTGATCCTGCCCTTTCCTTACATCCACTATCTTGGCTCAAAATAGGTTCTTTCCATCAGTAGGCCTGCTCGACCAGTGTATCTTAAATCAAAAATGCAGTCGAGAATATTTCATTCATCGCTCTCGGAGAAGAACTTGGTAGATAGCTCCAATCCTTCTAATATGTTGATGAACCTTCCTTGCACTTCTTCATAGAATTCAAAATCCCTTTTTCTTACCTTACTCATCTTGTAGTATTCTACCGTATTGATGATCAGCGACTGTTGGGGATTTTCCTTCATTTCAACGTTGACAGGAATCTATGCTGGTGTTGTCTCTGTCTACAGCGGAATGTATGACTCTACGTCCGACTGGATTTATGGCTCTATACCCAATAGGTCACATGGTTATGCATCCATCGAGTAATCAGTGGTCTAAAATCCATCATCAAAGGATACATATTCCTCTAAAGTACTGTAATGCTCAAAGTTGAGAACATTGTAGTCCGGGCACTCCACGAATGCCCCTGTAGCTGACGTACATACATGTATCTTGGTGTTGCAGGTTGGATAACTCGTACTAAAAACATATGAAGCTGGTGGTATCTCTGGCTCTGTTATGAATCCAGACTCATCGTCTGTAGCAGGCTTGCTGGAAGAGGTCTCTCTCATGCTCATATCATTGATATTCCCCTCAAGGATAGGGGTGAGCAAGTTCTCCGCCCCTTTCTGGCGTCTCCTCTCTTCGCGTAGGAAAGCTCTATGCTTTTAGCGGTTAGCAATTCTGCGCTAAGTTCTCTGTAGCAGCACATCTGGATGTCTTTCTTCGTTGGCAGGGACTAGGCCTCCAGTCAGCGTAGCTATCATAGACGGTAAGTGACTAGTCTCCTCCATCAGGTCTTGCTGTACTATCACATTTTTCCCTTTCAGTGAGGAACTATCTGTGGTACTGAACCTTAGTAGCAATGGTATCCCTTCCTTTTCCTGACGGCTAAACACATCCATGAGGGGACCCTCATAGTCCATGTCGAGTTGACTAAAGTCTATGTCAAAGTCTATGTTACCGCCCTGCGGCGCCCTTTCCTCATTGAGTGCGAGGTTCACCATCTTAAAAGCAAAGATCAGCCTCTGGCCTGACATTTCTCTGTAAATGACAGGAAAAATATAAGTGAGCTAAAACTTAGCGTGAATAAGAACAAAATAAAGTATTTATTAAAGAAATTTTTTTATTTATGTTGGGGAGAAAACCATTTATTTGTGTATATATTTTGTTTATTTTAGTAGAGTATCAAGTTTAAAAGAGAAAATTGAAATGTGCAATTTCAAAATTTTCATTATGTTGAGGTTAATTTTATTAAAAAATTTTGGACCCGGTCACAGACATTTGGCCAAATAAAACAATTTAAATTTTAAAATTTTAAATCAAGAGATGTCAAGCAATGTCAGGTTGCGTAGTATGTCTTCAGGTATTGTCCATTGATCGACAGCATGGATCTTTCACAGTGGAAATCTACTAGTTGGTAGGCTCTTCCTGCGTAGACATTTTCTACGATAAATGGTCCCTCCCAAGTTGGCTCAAATTTTCCACCTATCTTGCAGCATGTAAGAATGGGTCTTTTGATCACAAAGACAAGGTCAACTTTGAATGTCCTTGGGCAGATCTATTTGTCATGAGCTTGTACCATCTTTGCATTGTAAAGATCCAAATGTTGTTGTGCTTCTAGTCATTTTCCCTCAAGACTCTCTAGTACTTCAAGTCTAGTTTTGCACTTTCTTCTATTGTAAGCTGGTTGGCGACAGCGACTCTGAGAGATGGTGTCTGAACTTTTAACGGTAGTACTACCTCGGACCCATACACGAGCATGTAGGGTATGCATTGAGTGCGAGTCCTGAAAGTCGTCTGATAGGCCCACAAAGCTTCTAATAATTTGTTGTGCCAATCTCTTTTATTTTCATATAGTGTTTTCTTTTAAATCTGTACAGAAGTCTTATTGAAGGCTTCAGTCAGGCCATTTACTTTGGGATAGTAAATTGTAGAGTATCTCCAATCTAATTGGTATCGTTTGATGAAATTGTTGATTTTGGTGCTTTTAAAGGCTATCCCATTTTCGAAAATTATCCTTTGCGGTACTACAAAATAGTATACAACCTGGCTTTTGAGGAATTGAAGGACGTGCTGTGTCGTAACCTCCCGTAATGGAACTGCCTCTGCCCATTTAGAAAAGTAATCCACAACGGCAAGTATAAATCTATGTCCTTTGGAGGATGGAGGGTCTATCAGACCTATTATATCCATGCCCCAACACTTGAATGGTCACGAGGCGACGGTTGGGTGCAACACATTTGGAGGTTGGTGTAAGACCATCCCATGCACTTGGCACTAGTGATATCTTCTGGTTGTATCCATGCAGATGGACATCATTACTAGCCAATAATATTCGAGTCTCTTGATCTTCATTTTCATCTTCGACCCTGACTAGTGAGCGCCACACAATCTGACATGTACTTCTTTGATAATATTTTGTTCTTTTGCTCTACTCAAATATCGTAGCCACATCTGGTCAAACGATCTTCTGTAGAGGACGTCACCCACTAGAGCGTAAGGCATAGCCCCTTCTGTAATGTGATGTGCCTCAGACTTGACCTATGGCAGCTTTCTAGTATGCAAATATTCTTTTAATGATATGCGCCAATCTTGATTGATATCAGCAACTGCAATCATCATTTCTTCTTTACCAAGCTTGTGTAGGGTTTCAAGGTTGATTCAAGATAAAAATTGTCTTCCTTGTACTGTGACATCAATGGATCCTCCGGGGGACATGCCAAATCTTTTACAAGTTTTGCTAGGGCATCAGCATGAGCATTATCTCACCTATGAATCCGGTAGAAAGTTTCATTGGGTATCTGCTCCTACAGTTTCATTGCGTATCAGTGATATTCTGCTAGTCTTGGTTTCAAAATCTTGTATTGTCCGGTGACTTGCTGGATGATGAGTTGTGAGTTGCCATAGATGACAATGTCTGTTATGTCCATTGAGATTGCCAACTCTAATTTGGTGATTAAGGCTTCATACTCTACTTCGTTGTTGGTACATGGCTCTGTCAGGTGGTGTGAGAACCTCAACATACCCTTATTTTACGTGATAAAGATCAAGCTAATACCTGATTTTCCTGGTATAACTGTGCCTCATCCTTTGTACTTTCTGGCTGACGAAGCTCCATTGAAGTACATCTCCCAATGTTGCGCACTAGAGAATTCAATTTATAGTATCTGCTCATCTAGTAGTTCATCATTAAGAGGGGACCCAGCTGGAAGTGGGTGTGAAGCGAGAAAGTCTGCTAAAATATGTCCCTTAATAGCACGGAGGAAAATAAAAGTTATATCAAATTGCAATAAAATCATTGACCATCTTGCTAGACGTCCAGAGAGTGTTGGTCAGGTCATCAAATATTGTAATGGATTGACTTTTGAAATTAGGTTAATCTTATGAGAAATCATGTAATGTCTAAGTTTTTGGGCGGCGAAAATCAAAGCTAGACAATGCTTCTCAATAGGTGGATACCTTATCTCTATCGGTATTAGGCGGTGACTTAAGTAGTAGAGTGTATTTTCTTCACCCTCGTCATTGACTTGGACTAAGAGGGCTCCAAGAGAGTCGTTTAAGGCCGCTGTATAAGGTATTAATGGTTTCCCCAGGATAGGGGCTGCCAAGACAGAAGGTGTCATTAAATATTGCTTAATGTCCTCAAAGGTCCACTGGCATTTCTCTTCCCAAACAAATTTAGCGTCCTTTTTATTTAATGCCGAGAAGGGCTGACACCTACCTGAGAGATTATAAATAAAGCGTCTCAAATATCCCAATTTTCTTTGGAAGGAATGTAGTTGTTTCAAGGTCTTGGTAGGAGGCATTTCCAAGATAGCTTTAATCTTATTCAAGTCGGTCTCAATTCCCACGATGACGGATAAAGAATCCTAGAAATTTACTTGAGGTAATGATCCATAAACTGCTTATATGCAACAATATAACAATAATTTTGAGTATATTTTTCACTTATATTTCCTTATTTCACAACAAAACTGAAAACTTGATCTTGAGGAAAAATAAGAATTAACTTTTAATTTATATATATTGGGGTACTACGCAAATAAACGTACCGTTATGAAGTAATATAAGACTTTTAAATTCAGACATGAATATCGAACCCACAGGGAAGATATGCAATATGCACTTTTTGGAAAACTTTTTATTTTTGAAAAGACAATTATTTAAACTAAAGACATTTTTGTAGTAAAGAAAGTTTAAATATTTTTGGTAATTTTAATATTTTGCTAAATAAATGTACAAACTTAAAAAGATAACTTGAGTTTTTGTAGAAGAACAACACTAAATATGAAAATATCTTAAGCACTAAATATGAAAATACTTTCTCCCTATCATGAATCAGTAATAGTATAGGAATGTTGTTGTGGGAGTATGCATATTATGTTGTGTCAAATAGGAGCAATAATATTCTTTACCCTTACTAGAG
Source organism: Phalaenopsis hybrid cultivar (assembly GCA_002079205.1). NCBI lineage: Eukaryota > Viridiplantae > Streptophyta > Magnoliopsida > Asparagales > Orchidaceae > Phalaenopsis > Phalaenopsis hybrid cultivar. Next base: position 181,738 of record JXCR01141342.1, read on the forward strand.
ATGCTATAAAGAACATTGGTTGTGCCAAATAGGAGCAATAATATTATTTACCCTTACTAGAGATGCTATAAAGAACATTGATAATTTAAAGTTTGAATAGTTCTGAAGACCGGCTAGGCAGGGAAGATACTAGCTCTCACTCTAGAGTTCCCTCGATTCCCTCAACCTGGGGGCTAACATTTCGTATCAAAACCTAAAATAATAAACCAAGTTGGGGGCTTTAACCCTCCCTTGATTCCCTCCACCTGGGGGCTAACATCTTGTATCAAAACCTAAAACAATAAACCAAACATCGATTCCCTCCACCTGGGGGCTAACATCTCGTATCAGATTGGCCAAATCGAGAAGTAAATGATTTCCTTCACCTGGGTGCTAACATCTCGTATCAGAACCTAAAATAATAAACCAAGTTGGGGGCTTTAACCTGTAACTTTAAAGTCCTCTAACTCTACACCCTTTAATGAGTATTTCCCTATTTTTTTGCACTCAATCATATGAACTACATTCTCATTCATACAACCTCATGTGATTCTTTTGAGTTGTTGACTAAGATAATAGCAGCCCGGTTCTTACATGTTCTCATAAAAAAATTTTAATATCTGGATTGGCCAAATCAAGAAGTAAATGAAGTACATGGATTTAAATCATCAAAACTTCTCCCAACATTAAAGATCAATACTCTCCACAACTTCCATGCAACACTTAATTACTTATCATTTTAAGAAGAAAGATAAAGAAAACTACTAAGAATCCATGAAGAAAACTGAACCACACATTAGTTTAAAAGTAGAAATCATTGTCAAACCAACAAAAAGTCTCAGTTAAAACCAAAAGTTATTTAAAAAAAAGATAAAAACTTATCTCCAGTCCTCCACCAAACTCTTGAAGTTCCTTTGAATCTCTTTTCTTTTACAACACTCTCAATATAAAAAACTAAAAACAGAAAAGGATAAATATGTGGTGCCTGAAAATCTCTCCAACTAACTCCCCAATTTTATAAACTTTCTAAACTTTCCCAGTACTTTCAGGACCCTTTTCAAAGTCTCAATCTTTTGTTCTTTTATAATTCTCTAAAGGTGCTTTGGTATCTCTTCAAAATGTGTAGTAATTCAATGTATTTCCCCAAGAGATGCATCCTTTCGCAATAATTTTCATCCATGGTGGTTGTAGTAAGCCAATATGTGCCTCAAAAACCTCTTCAAAATTTGCAAAAACTGAATTTACTCATCCTATAACTGCCACTGGGGCTTAAGCACGGGACCTCTGGTGCTTAGGCGCAGCCTTTTCTGTTTAACCGACGCTATAGCGCCGGATCTGGTGCTTAGGCACCAAAACACTTTTGCACATATCAGCGATATTTTTTGTTGGAGGGTTTCCCGTAGGAAGCTGTCGGTCACCGGAATCGAAATCCTATTGCCCACTTTGGAAGGACGTTTTAATTTACATATATATTTAGTTTTAGAAAAATATGAAATTAAATTGACCCCATATTTTTCATAATTTAAATAAAAGAGCGTTGTACCTCAAATCATGTATCTATCCCGAAGGATAAACACAAGACTTAAGGATGAAGCTCGATCATCTAAACTAAGGAATATATGACATCTGTTTGGTCTGCAAAACCTTTATATTTGTTGACATGTTCTCCTATTTAATATAAAGAATTAAATAAGATTTATATTAAGCTGGGTTCGGACATGGTTCTTATAAGGGCAAGCCCCTATAATTAATTACATCTTAAATGACCAAAGTCACCTAAGATGTCTCTCAATAAAAATCAGGAAATATTATCTTCAAGGAGTTTCAAAGGGTGGCACTTTTCAATGAGATCAGACGTAGAGGTGTGAAGGCGGATTAGTTCAAATTTAGAACATTTTGTTGTAGAGTCCAAAGGAGGAAGAGCTAGGGGATGTCATGGATCCAGAAGAGAACCCCGGTGACTTCCCAAGTTATCCTAATGTTTGGCTTCATTTCTAAGGAGAAATATTTAGGTGTTTCATCCTGCCAATTTTATTCTAATGTTTGGCTTCAGTTTTGAGGAGAAATATTTAGGTGTTTCATCCTACCAATTTTATTAGCTATCATAATGTTTGGCTTCAATTTTGAGGAGAAATATTTAGGTGTTTCATCCTGCCAATTTTATTAGTTAGATACATTTGTGTGCACACAAATAGTCTGGAAGATGTGAGGAATTAGGTCATGACAGACGACAACCTCAGAATCCTAAGACGTGTTAGGGCTTATATTGTATAACAGGTCTATACAAAGGCCTAAAGATAAGGTGATGATTTACATTGCATAAGCAAGTAACCTCGATGTCCTATGGCTTTGTTGCTTATATCTAAGGAAGGAAGATTGGTTTAGTTGGGAAAAACAGGTTTTGCTACTGAAGATGACCGAGCCACCCACCATGCTAGCTCCAAGCTCCTCGCCGCAACGAGTTTGAGTTTTTGGGTGTGTCAAGTTATGATGTCAAATCAAGTGGCCCTATGGTTGAAATTCTTTAAATTTTATGGGGGCATGTTAAAGTTGATTAGAGTGACACTGGTTAGGATCCTACAGTTCCCTCGTTCCGGCACCACTATTTTCTATTAGATTCACTTAGTCTAAATGAACTTACTAAACTCAACTTAAGTAGTTCCATAATTTCATTTAGACCGTGGGAAGCCTCGTTAGCTACCGTAGGTTACATCCTTCGAGGAATTCCCGATCATCCAATAGACACATCTTAATTTACTTGCAACTGTAGTTGTGTGTGATGTTTGTGATTAAATTTTGAGTTGATTTACTATTTGAATGTTGTGGTGGTGAATTTAATCTTGGGTGATTTTAGTTTTAGTTTTGGTTTGGGTTTTGTGGCTATCCTGATAGTTTTAATTTTCATGCAGGGTAACATCGTTGTTTAGCATGCAAGTTTGTGTAAGCATAAAAGTATAGCATAAAAGTACAAGAAAGATAACGCTGAAAATTGTAAAAGCGTACCTGGCGGGTCTTCTCGTTTCACCACCTAAAACTCAAAATGCATGTGAGGACAATTCATGTAATGGCAAAAAAAAGTAAGGTTTTGGTATTTTTCCTAACCCTAGGTCATATCTTGGTGGGTCCTTATTAATTTGATTAAGGATGATATTTGTAAGCAAATCATATTAAGCTTAGTAGCTCTCTGAGGTATCCAATAGGTTAAGAGGAAGAAGCAAGTCCATGCTGCCCTCTTATCAAATAGTGTAAAGCCTCGAGCTCATTTTGACTAATTATGTTGCTTAATAATTGATCCAATGAACACCCTAAGGCTCAATGAACATTGATGTATCAATTATCCCTTAGAGTAAGTTAATTATCATTTGTAATTTAATTTTGAATATTATGTGGGTGAAGACCCACATAAAGAGACAAGTTAGTGTATTGGAACACTTAGCCAAATTTTGGTCCTAATTGGGCTTGTAGTGTTTGAAAGATGTTTTAATTTTCTTGTGTTTGTTTTTCTAATCCTCATTTAATCAATCTTGATTTAACTTAGATTACTAAGCCCTTAAGACCTAGGTGAGTGTCTTAATTAGTTTTGAAAAGGTTAAGCTTTAGATGATCATGATTTATTATTTGAATTTCATTTGAAAATCAAATAGGGGTATTAAATTGATTACTTATTGACTTCAAAAGTCATACCCCTAAGTCCTAGGTTCATTTTATTTTAATAAACTTCCAAACTAGAAATTTATTAAATTATCTTTTTAATTATGAAAGTGAGATTGGTTTCTACCAATTAACCTCTTGTGTTTCAAACATCCAAGTAAACTAATTAAGATCAGAGGTTGCCCATTTCACTCCTTGAATTAAGCCTAAATGTTAATTAAGGCTAAATTTCCAAAATTACACATTTTCCCCTAAGGCTCTAACACTTCATAATTTATCAAATTTAATCCAAATGACTTTGAAATTTTTATTCTACCTCATTCATGAGTCAATTAAGACATCAGAGGAGAAACTGTGATTTTTCAAAATTTAATTTAATTTACATAATTATTTTAATGCAAAAATAGGATTTTTCAAAGAAAATTCTTAACTTGACCAAGGTAAATCCTAATCCCTTAAAATTTTTCCTGCAGGTAGACCTAAACCAGAGAAGCCTTTGGACCAGATTTCATTATTTTTTAAATTTTATTTGAATTTAAGAATTATTTTAAGTTCTGTAGTGTTTATTAATTATAAAATATTTTAAATGTGGAAAATTAAGTTTTATATTTTTATTAAATTTCTCTGATGTCAAGAAACACTCAAAAATAAATTTCACATTTTTTTTTTATTTTTATTTGAATTATTGGAATTATTTTAATGAAAATCAATTTTTAGCCTTTAAAAAATTATTTTAAGCTTCAAAATTCAATATATTTATTTAAAAAATCAGTAAAAATATTCCAATTGTTCTCAAGTGCTTAGGAAGCAATTTATAACATTTCCATGAATTTTATTTTTTTTTTGTGTTTTTTATGGATTTTTAATTATTTTAAATCTTCAAAATGGGCTCAAAAATCAAGTTTTTTTTTTAAATACCATTTTATTTTTAGAAAATGCCTCTGATCACAAAAAACTCAAAAAATAAGTTTTTGTAAATTTTTGAGCTATATTTGGATTTTTAAAAAATCATTTAAGTGCTAAAATGATACTTATCTTTAAAAATCAACTTAGGCCATCAAATGAACTCAAAATGCTTTGAAATTTTTATGGTGAGTTCTCTGGATCCTAAACAATAGTGGAGATCAAAAATCAAGTCATTTTGTTGTTTGTATTTTTCCAAAATAATTATCTTAGTGATTAAGGGTTTGTAAAGATTAGGTGTATTTTGAATGACTTGGCTCGTGAGAAATTTTCTTAAAGGTTCTCTGGTCATCATAACCCTTCCAAAATTTTCTTGGATTTTCTCTAAGCAACATGCTAATTTCCATTATTAATATAAGCAAATAATGTACATAAATTTGAAAAATATGGATATCTGTCTAGGGACCTCCTATGACTTTGAAAAAATCAGAAGATATCCCCTAAGATAGAGGCAGCAACATGCTAAAATTTCAATCCATGGTGATATACCTATATGCATGGAGAATCAAAACATTTAACTGAGTGTTTAATTAATTAAAAACAAAATATGCATCACAAGGACTTAAATTTATTTCTACATTATTCTCCTCTATTCACTGAGCAAGTGGGTATTTTTATTTTATTTTTATGATTTTTCTATACCAAGATATGAATTTTTGAAGTTCGGGCTATTTATTTACATAAGAAAATCCCTAATTTTCTATTTAAATGTGTGGCGCTGACTGTATCCATGGTAGCTCCAAAGGCACGTGTGGCGAGCTCTGTTTTGATGCTGCCATCCACGTAGCCGCTGACTCGGCCCGTGATTCATGTAAGGAAGCGCTGTCCGGCTTGATCACCTTCATCTATTCGATACACGCGCGATCTGACTGCTCCTTGTCATCATCCCAGATAGAGTGATCCCGTGACCGTCCACACTAAAACCCTAAGATCACGGCCTAGACTCAACCAAATCACTTCCAGTTTGATCCTATGAATTCGTCTAAGTGCGACAAACATATCCATACGGTAATCATGCAATTAATCAAGCCTCATTAAATGGAGAATCAAAATAGGCTTGAGAGGAAGAGGAGATCAATACCTTGGCTCTGAGAAGTGAAGCTTCGATCAGAGGTGCTCGACACATTTTTTGGGGTTCAAGGAGGCTAGGGATTGAGCCTCTGCTTTTGATGAAATCCCTAGACCCAAATTCGATGAAGGCTGATTTCAGGTGTTGATTAAGGTCTATACTAGGGACTCTGTGGAAGGGTGGTTTGATGGGGCTTCTTTTTCTCTCAGTGTTGTGAACGTGTGGGTACAATTAATTTAAGTTTGGTGGACTGTGGAGGTGGATTGAGCTCTGTCCTATTTTAGACAGGAGTTGAAGCTCAAAATTGAGCTTTCACATTGAGGATCAGTGGGAGAAGATGGTTGGATTGCACTGAGGTGATCTCAAAGAAGCTCTGTGAGTGATTTGGAGGTCTCTCTCTCAGAAAATTTCAACTCTACCTCCATGGTCGTAGAGGGGAGCTTTTATAAAAAAATGGCTTAAGGCTTGCTTCCATGGCCAATTGGGGGTGAAATGTGCTGCCTAGGTGGAGGGCAGAGAGGCTCCAACATTTAATTTGGATGAGCTGGCCTCTAGGTTTGAATTAGGTTTAATCCCATTAGGGTGGCTCTTAGTTTGGCCATTTTCTGGCCACTAGGCTGGCCGGCCAGCCAGGGGGAGGTGGCTAGGAGCTCAAGGAACCCAAGGGAATATGTCACAGTAATTTAATGTGTTTAGGCTTTATTCTGGCAAAAATATCTTAAGCTCAAGGAAATATGGAATGAAATCCCTTAATTTAGGGTACCTTTAGTCCATGGCTTAGTTTAGGTGGTTTTAACAGTTTTAGTTTGGCCACTAGGGTCCAACTAATGGTTGTGGATTCATTAATTTGGTGACTTTGGGGTAGTTAGCCCGTCTTTAGTGCATGGGTTCAATGTGGGTTCAAGTGATCAAAGCTTAGGCTTGAGCTAGGATAGCCATGTAAATTGGCCTATTTGATTGATCAACATTATGTAGATGATTGTTATGAAGATTTTTGGTGATGTTTTGAAGTAATTTTGAGTTTAATTGGAGGGTCAATTTGAAGGATTTTTGAAACTTGGTCAATGTGGGCATGTTGGGCTAGACATGGATCTAGGTTGGGCTAGCCTTGGGCTAAGTGCAAATTGAACGGTTCAATGATTAAGGGAGATGTTGTGAATATTTTTCATGAAGGGATGGAGTGGAAATTTTGGGTCTAAGGCCATCAATTTGGTGAGATTTTGAGACATGGCCAATTTGGGTCAAATTTAGGGCTTTTTGGACTTAGGTTGAAATCAAATGAAATTAAGGCCTCACCAAGGCCAATTGAAGGTTAAGTTTGATGTATGGGAATATTATGAAGGATTTTCAACAAAAATTGTGGCAAGTTGAGTTACCTTGGGTTCAATTTGGTGGAACCAAGTCATGGGGCCAAAATTTGGGTTTTGATCAAAATCAAAATTGGGTTCAAATCATGGACTAATTGAGCTTGGATTTGGTCTAGATTGGTCACATAAAGAGTGGATTTGTGTTTAGAATTGAAATTTAGATAAATTTAAACCAATTTGATAAACATTTGGAGTGATTTGGGGAAAATATGGGCCTTTAAAGGGCAATTTGGCGGTTTTGATCAAAGATGGTCAAATTGGCCATATTGGGTCATGTGGTAGTTGAGAAAAATAAAATTGGGAATATTTGAGAGGACTTAGAAATTTTTGGGATTTTTTGGAATTTTTGGAATCTTGGGCTAAGGAGGGGGCATTTTGGTAATTTGGCCAATTNAGTGCTCACATCCAACCTAAGTGGTAGTAGGAAAATATATCAATCACGTTAGGAAGGAAAGCACTGGGACTCACATCCAACCTAAGAGGTGGCGAGGAAAATATCTGCTACATTGAGGAGGAAAGCTCTGAGACTCACATCCAACCCAAGTGGTAGCGAGAAAATATATCGATCACATTAGGAAAGAAAGCACTAGGACTCGCATCCAACATAATAGATGACAAAGAAAATATCTACTACTTTGAGGAGGATAGCTTTGGGGCTCTCATCCAAGCCAAGTGGTAGCGGAAAAATATATTGATTACGTTAGGAAGGAAATCACTGGGACTCACATCCAACCTAAGAGGTGACAAGGAAAATATCTGCTACATTGAGAAGGAAAGCTCTGGGGCTCACATCCAACCCAAGTGATAGCGGGAAAATATATCGATCATGTTATGAAGGAAAGCACTGGGACTCACATCCAACCTAAGAGGTGATGAGGAAAATATATGCTACATTGAGGAGGAAAGCTCTGGGGCTCACATCCAACCCAAGTGATAGCGGGAAAATTTATCGATCATGTTATGAAGGAAAGCACTGGGACTCACATCCAACCTAAGAGGTGATGAGGAAAATATATGCTACATTGAGGAGGAAATCTCTGGGGCTCACATCCAACTCAAGTGGCAGCGGGAAAATATATCAATCACGTTAGGAAGGAAAGCATTAGGACTTACATCCAACCTAGGAGGTGATGAGGAAAATATATGCTATATTGAGGAGGAAAGCTGTGGGACTCACATCCAACGCAAGTGGTAGTAGGAAAATATATCTATCAGGTTAGGAAGAAAAGCACTGGGACTCACATCCAACCTAAGAGGTGATGAAGAAAATATCTACTACATTGAGGAGGAATGCTTTGGGAGTCACATCCAATTCAAGAGGTAGCAGAAAAAATATATCAATTACGTTAGGAAGGAAAGCACTGTGACTCAAATCCAACCTAAGAGGTGACGAGGAAAATATCTGCTACATTGAGGAGGAAAGCTCTGGGGCTCACATCCAACCCAAGTGGTAGCGAGAAAGTATATCGATCACGTTACGAAGGAAAGCACCAGGACTCACATCCAACCTAAGAGATGACAAAGAGATTGTCTGCTACATTGAGGAGGAAAGCTCTAGGGCTCACATCCAACCCAACTGGTAGCAGGAAAATATCTCCCTATGTAGAAAATATGTAGATTCAAATGTGTAAATTCATGGTGAATATGTGAATAGAATATGAAAACATGTGAAGAACTAAAAAATTTTTAGGTTTTGATTTGGAAATGAGAATTGAAATTTAGGTATCAATCTCGAAAAGAGAGTCGGAAGTTAGGGACCGACCTTGAATATTGTGAATCAGAAACATAAAACTAATTCGAATACGTGAGAATTTAAATATAGGGACAATTCTCAAAAAGAGTTTATTGTGTTGGATTTGCATAAATGTGTTATGTGAAAAGGTTGATTTTGTTGAAGAGGATTTGTAGAGTTTTGTGAGGCTTTGTGTAGAATGCAAAATTCCGCGATGATGTGAAGAGAGTTCATGCAGATAAAAATGGTTGTGCTACATGCACAAAGAGTAAGAAACTCCGAAACTGAGAGAATCCACTCAACATACTCATTTTCTTTTCTTATAGTCCATATCAAAGTATGTTCAAAACATCTCATGCCATGTATACATTGTAGGTTGAGTATGTGTGGTACATATCATGTTGCTGTAAAAAAAAAGTGAACCCTCTGACCCTCTGTATCAAGTTTGACGAGCTCCTAATCGAACAGAACTTATAAGCCATGCTCTAGGACAGAAGTTCCCTTTGCATGTACTTAAAGGTACAACCCTCTCATAGCTCGTATGGCAATAGTTCTTCTAGATCCGGGTCTGGCTAGAATCTGTATGGTGCTTTGCCGTCATCCATTCTATGGAAGGTTACGGACACCCTACGGTGTCGCACCCCTGGAATGCAGTGCTTGGCGACATCTGCCCCGTTTCCTTTCAGAACTAAAACTGAACCAACTGACAACACAATCTCTACGGCTCCTCTGAACTCACTTGGGCCAACAATACAATCTCTTTCCCAAATAATATATTGCTTTTTCTTATGAATGAGACCTTGTAGAAGGGCCTCACAAAATTATGATGGTCTATATGGGCAGGGATGCAATCACCCTCATCATAAATGTTGATAATGCAACTATTTGGGATGCAGGTTGCTGGTAGTATGTTCCATCTAACCATCCTCTTGATCATCCACTTTATTATAGGAGGTACTGGATCTACCTGGTCATGTCTAAGGATCCCCAGTGGATTTCCCTGTCTGTCGTTTGTAAAATTATAACAGTAGCCGCACTGAATAGTGATTTTTCCTTTTCCTCTCATCCATTTCTTCGGCTCAGAGTATTCTTTCCATGAGAAGGCCTGCTCGGCCTCTATCTCTCAAATCAAAGATGCAGTCAAGAATGCTTCTTTTGTCACTCTCGGAGAAGCCCATGGTATACAACTCCAGACCTTCCAATATGTTGACGAATCTTCCTTGGACTTTCTCATAGAATTTAAATTCTCTTTTATTCATCTTGCTTATTTTGCAGTACTCCATCATCGTAGAAGTCGGTAGCTGTCGCGAGCGCTCCTCCATCTGAGCATTGGAAGGAATCCAAACCGGTGCTGACTGATTTGGAACATGAGATTCGGCATCTAGAGGGATGCATGACCCTGGGCCCCATGGTATATACTGATCTATCCCTAATGAGACGTATGGCTCATCTATCAGAAAATCTAGAGTCTGAGATCCATCGGTGGTGGAGGTATACTCTTCCAATGTACCGAAGTGTCGTAAATGTAGAACATTGCAATATGGGCACTCTACAAATGCCTCTGTGGCTGATGTCCCTTTAGGTATCTTGTCATTGCATGTCGAGCAACCAGTGCATAAGGCATCTGAGGCTGAAAGTGTCTCTGGCTCTGTGACGAACCCTGGTTCTTCATCTGTGGCGGGTAGGCCAGAAGAAGTCTCTTTCATGTCTGGATCATAAACATGCCCCTCAGGAATAGGGGTGAGTAAGTTGTTTGTTTCTCTCTGATGTCTGTGTTCTTCTTGTAGAAAAGCCCTTTATTTTCTGCGTTGGCATTTCTACGTTGCTTCTTGCGAAGCAAAGCATCTGGCAATCATTTGTTATTGGCGGCTACTAGGCCTCCAGCGGGTGTAGCTATCATGGATGGGAGACGGCTGGGCCCCTCCATCGGATCCTGCTCTATTATCACGCTCTTGCCTTTATGTGATGCATTATCTTTGGCGGTCAACCTCAACAGTGAAGGCAATCCCTCTTTTTCTCTACAGCTGACTACATTCATTGGAGGACCTTCGTAGTCCATGTCAACTTAGTTAAAGTCCATTTTGAAGTCTATGGTATTACCTTGCGGCACCATTTACTCACTTAGTGCGAGGCTCCAGCCATCCTTGAAAGTAAAGATCAGCCTCTGTCCCGACATTTTTCTGCAAACAACAGGAAAAATGTCAGTGGGCCAAAACTTGGCATAAATAAGAACAAAACAAAGTATCTATTGAAGTAAATTTTAGCTTATTTTAGTGAAATTAATTGTTATTTATGTATTAATTTTGTTTAATTTTTGTGGAACATTATACTCAAAAGTGGAAAGGAGAAAATTTGAAGCTTAAAACTTTTTTCTCAAAATTTCATTATGTTGATGTTAGTTACAAAATTTGGGCCCGCTCATAGAAATTTGGCCACATAGATAACCCCAAAACAATCAAAGTTTCAAAGTTTCAAAGTTTCAAAGAAGCGGAGGCAAGCGGCATCAGGTTGCGTAATAGGTTTTTAGATATCGTCTATTTATTAGTAACATGGGTCTTTCTCCCTGGAAGTCCACTAACTAGTAGGCTCCTCCGGTGTTGACCTTTTCAACGACAAATGGTCCCTCCCAAGTTGGCTCAAATTTTCCACCTATTTTGCGACTTGCAAGGCGTAGACCTTTTGAATGACAAATGGTCCCTCCCAAGTCGACTCAAATTTTCCACCTATCTTGCGACGTGCAAGAATAGGCCTTTTGAGCACAAGTACGAGGTCACCAACTTTGAATGTCCTTGGGCGAGTGTGCAAGAATAGGTCTTTTGAGCACAAGTACGAGGTCACCAACTTTGAATGTCCTTGGGCGGCCAATTTATCATGGGCTTGTACCATCTTCGCCTGGTAAAGCTCCAAATGTTGTTGTGCATCTAGTCATTTTCCCTTAAGACTTTGCAATTCTTCAAGTCTGAGTTTTGCACTCTCTCTTGTTGTGAGTTGGCTGGGAACAACAACTCTAAGAGACAGTGTCTGGACTTCTAGCGGTAGCACGACCTCAGACACGTACATGAGCATGTAGGGTGTACACTGAGTGGGAGTCCTGAAAGTCGTCCGGTAGGGCCACAAGGCTTCTAATAGTTTTTTGTGCCAATCCCTTTTATTTTCATGCAGTGTTTTCTTTAAAAATTGTATCAGTGTTCTATTGAAGGCTTCGCTAGACCAATTACTCTGGGATAGTAAATCTATCCCATGCCTTTTGACAAAATTGTTGATCTTTGGGCTTCTGAAAGTTGTCCCATTTTCGAAAATTATTCTTCGCGGTACTCTGAAATGGTAGACAATTTGGCTTTTGAAAAATTGAAGGATGTGATGTGTTGTAATCTTACGCAACGGTACTACCTCTGCCCATTTGGAGAAGTAATCTGTTGCGACAAGTATAAACCTATGTCCTTTGGAAGATGGAGGGTCTATCGGACCTATTATGTCCGTGCCCCAACACTCGAACGGCCATGAGGCAACAGTTGGGTGTAGCACATTCGAAGGCTGGTGTAAGACCACCCCATGCACTTGGCATTGATGACATTTTATGGTTGTATCCATGTAGTCGGGCATCATTTCTGGCCAATAATACTCGAGTTTTTTCATCTTCATTTTCATTTTCGGCCTTGATTGGTGAGCGCCACACAATCTGGCATGTGCCTCTTTGACAATATTTTGTGCTTCGACTCTGCTCAAACACCGTAGCCACATCTGGCTGACTGATCTTCTGTATAGAACATTTCTCATCAGGCCGTAATACATAGCCCTTATTGTGATGTGTTGTGCTTCAGACTTGCCTTTTGGCAGCTTTCCAGTATGCAAACATTCTATTAATGCCTTGCACCAATCTTCGTTGTTGTCTGCAACTGTATAGATTGCTTCTTCTTTTCCGAGCTTGTGTAGATTTTCAAGGTTGTTCTGAGACAAGACTCGTCTTCCTTGCACATGTCATTTCCTTAGTAAATTTTGTTAGAGCGTTGGCATGGGCATTATCTCCCCTAGAAATCTGGTAGAAAGTCACATCGGAGATCTACTCCAACAGCTCCATTGTGTACTGATGGTACTTTGCTAATCTTGGTTTCAAAATTTTGTATTTTCTGATGACTTGCTGGATGACGAGTTGAAAGTCACCATAAATGGTAATGTTTGTTATATCCATTGAGATTGTCATTCCCAATCCGGTGATTAAAGCTTCATACTCAGCTTCATTGCTAGTGCACGGTTCTGTCAAGTGGTATGAGAACCTCAACATATCCTTATCTGGTGTGATAAAGATCAAACTGATCCCTACTTTTCCTGGTATAACTGTGCCTGATCCTTAGTCCTTTTTGGCTGAAGAAGCACCCTCAAAGTACATTTCCCAGTCTTGCACTCTAGAAAATTTCATTTATAGTGTTTTCTCGTCTGGTAACTCATCGTTGAGAGAGAACCCAGTAGGTAGTGGGTGTGTAGCAAGAAAGTCTGCTAGTATCTGGCCCTTGATAGCATGGAGGAGAACAAAAGTTATATCAAATTGTAATAAGATCATTGACCATCTTGCTAGACATCCGGAGAGTGTTGGTTGGGTCATCAGATATTGCAACGGATTAACTTTCGAGATTAGGGTAATCTTATGAGAATTCATGTAATGTCTAAACTTTTGAGCTACAAAAATTAATGTCAGACAATGCTTCTCAATTGGTAGATACCTTATCTCTGTCGGTATTAGGCGACGACTCAAGTAGTAGAGTGCATTTTTGTTACCCTTATCATTGACTTGGGCTAAGAGGGCTCCAAGAGTGTTGTCTAAGGCCGCGGTATAAACTATCAACGGTTTCCCTGGGATAGTTGCTGCCAAGACATGAGGTGTCATTAAATATTTTTTTAACGTCGTCGAAGGCCCGCTGGCATTTCTCTTCCCAATTGAATTTGGCGTCCTTTTTAATTAATATCGAGAAGGGCTGACACCTACCTGAAAGATTAGAGATAAAGCGTCTAAGATATGCCAACTTCCCCTGTAAGGAACATAGTTGTTTTAAAGTTTTAGGTGGAGGCATTTCCAAGATAACTTTAATTTTATCTAGGTCGATCTCGATTCCCCGATGACGGACGAATCCTAAAAATTTCCCAGAGGTAACGCTAAAGGTGCACTTTAAGGGATTCATTTTAAGGTCATATCATCGTAATCGTTCAAACACGATCCTTAAATCATACAAATGGTCTATTTTTTATTTACTTTTGATGACCAAATCATCCACGTAGCATTTTACTTGGTTATGGATGAGGTCGTCAAAAATCTTTGTCATTGCGCTCTGATATGTTGCTCCAACGTTCTTTAGGCCGAACGACATCACTGTGTAGCAAAAAATTCCAATCAGTGTTCTGAAGGCTATAAGTGCTGCATCTTTGGGAGCCATCTTGATTTGGTTGTATCCCGACGATCTGTCCATGAAGGAGAAAATTTTGTGTGTTGAAGCGATATCCACCATCATCTCTGGTATGGGTAGTGGAAACTCATATTTTAGACATGCCTTGTTCAAATATCTGAAGTTGACACAAACACGGATCTGTCCGTTTTTCTTCTTAACAGGTACAATGTTAGCCAACCATGTGGGATACTGCTCTCCTTTTACAAAGTTGGCGTCTATTAATTTCTTCACCTCAACGATGACTTGTTCTATTTTGAGGCACATTCTCCTGGGAGCTTGTTTTACTGGGGTTATATTCTTGTCCACCCTGAGTTTATGGACTACAACTTCTGCGGACAGTCCTGACATTTCATCATAGCTTCATGCAAAGTAATCTTTGAATTCTGTTAATAGTTTGATGAATTCTGAAGATTCTTCGTCATTGAGTAAAGAATTATAAATGTAGGTCGGGGTTGTTCTTCAGTCCCGAGGTTAATCTCTTTCAATTCATCAATGCTCTGGCGGAGCATCTTCTATTGGTTGATCAGCAGAGTCATTCTCTATATCGAGACAATCCTCTTCTGACTCACTAGTAACAACCATGCAAAATTTGGAGTCATTCTTTACATCAAGGCAATCCTCCTCCGACTCACTAATAACAATCATGCAAAATTCAGAATCATCGACTTGTCCGACTGTACCAAATCCGAGACCCTATTTTGAAGTTGGAGTTTGACTTTTACCATTCCCTAATTTTTCAGAAAGTTGAAATTTATCTTTTGGCATTTGTTTTGGTAAGTGTCCATGTTGAATTAACTTTTTAACACAAGGAGAGAAGTAATCAAAAGGCAATTCCATTAATTCATTAGGATCATCATCCAAATTTACATGCTTTTTAAGCTCAGTAGAGGTAGAAGCACGATAAAATTTGATTTGCTTTGTACCAACACTGTGGACTTCCTCGACCTCTAAAGTCTTGAGCTTTTGAGGGAGAATCGGAGTAAGGGTCATAGCATTCACATAGTGGTTTATCTGATCATACATTGTTTCATATTCATTTTTTTTGTATCTTCTAGGGATATCTCGTACTTAGGTTTTTTTGTCTTTTCATCATTATCTCATCTTCAGAACTGTCTTCATCACCAATGTTGATGGTTGGCCTAATCCGTTCAATAATTAAATTGATCCTTCCTCGTCCACGTCCGCAGCCTTGACCTAGGGTGCGCAAACTAAAAGAACCTTCACCAACTCGTTGTAAGGGAGTGGTAGAAGATCGTTGAAGCGGAGTTGAATGGACTCCTCTTTGTAATTCTTTTGAATCTTCATCTTTGTTTGTGATAACTTCATGAGAGAGGAAAGTCCTCTTTGGAGGTGCGTAGTAGGCAGCATCTTCGTGGATACCAACTTCATGCACTGAAAATGGTTGTAGGTCTCCTTGATGCAATTTTCTTGACCATCTTTGTGATATTTGATGCACTGGTGTAGGGATGATGGAACCATATTGTGCTCATGAATCCACGGTCGACCCCCTTCATGCACTGAAAATGGTTGTAGGTCTCCCTTGATGCAATTTTCTTGACCATCTTTGCGGCATTTAATGCACGAATGTAGAGATGACGGAACCAGATTGTGTTCATGAATCCATGGTTGACCCAGTAAAGCGTTAAAATAGGTCTCGACGTCGATGATATAAAATTTAGCGGCTGTCACGAGTTCTCCAGACTTCATAAGTAATGTAATTGATCCAAGGGCTCTTTATCCCTTTTGGTTGAATCCTCTTAACATCATTTTATTAGCTGTAAGCTCTTGAGCTTCAATATCCAAATAGGTCAATGTTCGTAGGCTCATCAAGTTAAGAGATGCTCCAGGAACTATTAAAACTCTGGACAACACAAATTTGTCGATGTTGACGAAGATATAAAGTGGACGATTGTGGTTGACGGTACCAAGCAGCAAGTCTTCGTCCGTGAAGGTTACCTCAGGCTGTTCTTTCAACAAACAAACTTCATCTAAGGATGTGCTGGACAACTGACCTAAGCAAATTTTTGAGTCAAGCAAAGCTGTAACCAGAGACTCTCTCATCTCCTTTCACAGAATCAGAGTGTCGTAGATGCTTAATCGGGCCGAAAACTTCCTAAGATGAGCTAGCACAGTGTTGTCTACTTTGTATGATCCTTTGATTTTGTCTTGATCATGTGGTTCTTCCACTGGAGGAGGTGGGCATATCTCCTCTCGAGTCATTATCTGCTTTCCTTTGTCTGTTGGAGCTGTTTTTGGTGATAACACTTTTCCTCTCTTTAAGTTAACTTCCGTGATTTCTTCTTATTGAGATATCATTATTGAATTCTCTGGTATCTCCTCCTCTTTGTTGGAAAGATCTAGGTTGATGGTAAGCGGTGTACCGTGATGCTCGAGAATTGGCTCCTCATTATTGGTGCTGTTGTAATCGGTGTCATTGATGTCTTCTTTGGACTTAACAACGAGTTCACCGGACTCAAGTACGACTTGAGGATCATTTTGGGGTTCGAGATCAAAGCTATATTGGTCATAATCAGTTACGTTATTACCAGAAATAATTAAAACGTAGCTGAAATCACAATAATTATATTCATAAGACCCCGCAGAGACAAAAAGATAATAGTACAAAGTCAACGGTTCGAGGATTTTCTTCCCCAAATCTGAGACAACTAATCTAGTAAAGGCGGCCCCTATCCTACCCCCCGTGCTATCAATCTTTGTAGTGACACTTTCTTCTTCTTCTTTGTCCTTGACGATGACGGATCTCCTGACAAAACCTTCATCTCGGGCTTGGTACGCTAACGACTCTGAATGGAGGCTTGTCTTGATGCATATTGGATCTTGTTCAGTATTTTCTTAGATGATCTACTTCAGACCTCATCACATCCTCCTTCGGTATTTGTAGAAGATTGTTTTGATGAATTCTGTATTTGATTGAGGACCCTCTTGAGTTCATGCCAAGTTTTACTCCATCCCTCTGTTCCAGTATACAGATTGATTGGGGAGATTGGCTCGGCCGAAATCATATTTATGGATCCTTTTTCAGGTTCACTTAAATATTCTTTCGGGATTGTTATGTTCCCTTCTTTAAGGTTCCTCTCGAGCCAGTCTTTAAAGATGAAGCATTTTTCTATAGTGTGCCCAAGCAACCGGTGGTATGGGCAATAATTTTGTTCATTCTTCTTATCCACCTATTCGGGCTTCTTCGGGTCTGGTAGTCTGAACTCCGGCTTCTTCATCAGACTTCTGAATATTTTAGGTATAGCTTCATCTTTGAAAGAATGCACCATTTTACGTCAATCTAACAGGGACATTTTCTTATCCTCTGTTCGAGGTGATCCTTCTTGAGGCGGTCACTGGTTGGATTGACTACTCTGTTTCTGAGCATGTTGTGACGAAGACCGGTGAGGCTCTTCTGCATATATCTTCATCGGCTGCTTTCCTTTGTCTATAATCGCTATTACTCCGGATTTCTTTTCAAACATTCTGGCCACCTTAGCCTTTTCGTGTGGCTCCACGTGCTTAATTTCTTCTTGAAGACTATTGGCTTTACTGAGTAGCTTCTCGAAGGATTTGATGGTGAGTCCCTTGAGCATGAAAGCTACTAGCCCATGAATGATCTTGAGTAGAATCTCAATTGCATGATGTTCCTGTAGCAGAGGTTCACATATCATGCTAAGGTTTCTCCACCTTAAAATATAGTCCACCAAAGTTTCACTAGGCTTTTATTTTTCCATCATGAGCTCTCCAATAGACACATGATGTTGCGCCTCAGCGAACCTTTTCACAAACAGCTGTTCCAACTCGGAAAATTTTTTACTAACCCGTTGGGAAAATCAATGTACCAGTTGAAAGCAATTCCTGAAAAGCTACTGACGAACTGCTGGAAGATTAGAGCTTCACTATTTCTCGTGTTGCCACGGCTGGCTCGAAGATGTGCCATATGCTGTCTGGGATTTCTAGTCCCATCAAACATCTTAAAGTTTGGGGCCACAAAACCCTTGGGGAAAGGCACGACATTGAATTCCTTTGGGTAAGGTCTACCCTTTAGAACTAATGCACCACCCTTAGATTGGTTTAAGGCGTCCTGCACTTATTCAACCATTTGCTTGAATTCCTTTTCTGGGATAGCACCTGATGAAGAATCCTTTCTATGTTGCTCGTCTCTGTTTACTAAAACAACCTCTTTTCTTTCATCTGTGATGTGTATGATTTACGACTGATTGATCTCTGGAGAAGCCAATTTTGGCGCTAAATAGTGGCCATGGTGGTCATGGTGGTCATGGCTGTGGTCATTTCTTCTATTCTTTTCTCCAGTAGACTAACTTGCTCATCCCTTAGGAGGATAGCTCTACACAGCTCATTCACGGTGTTCTCTTTGGTGTGAAGTTGAGCCTCAAATGTAGATGTGGCGGCTCTTGTTTCAATTACATGGACATCCATGAAATCTTCCTCCAGGTAATCATTGTAATCAAAATTTTCCTCATCGCTATTGACGGAAACTCTGTGTTCTCGAGCTAACTCGGAAATCACGATCCTGAGTTTCTCAACTTTATCTTCAATTTTTGATTCCTTGATCGCTTTAAGATCTGAAGGACCCTGATGGACATCCTTTTCTTATTCCTCCATCTCGGTGGCTATTTTTGCAACGATGTCAGATATTTTGGTCCCTGGTTTCATTCTTTGTCCTTGTCCGACGAGCTCACTGGACTGTATTGGTGCAGTGACCTTGGGTACCCATACCATTTTCTTTTTCAACGATGATGTCTCAAGATGGATTTTCTTTGTAGAAACATCAGTATATCGAGGGAAAGTATGCTCCCCGTGGTGTAGATCAGCTACAGTGTCAGGTAATCGTCTTGTCTTTGCCTTTGGGATTGTAGGAATATCTTAATAATGGGTGATGGGTAAGATTTTTGAACCCAGTCTCGACTTAACTAATAGAAGACCTGTGGTCCTGGCGGCGGTATAATCAGTAATAATCACTGTGGTATCAACTCTATTCCTTAAATGGAACTAAACAGGGATGCGAGTAGGTAACATTCAGTTAACTTGTGAGACTGTCTGGAGGACTTGACGTCCTTCAAAATTTTCTTCTTCATGTGTGGGGAAATTGCATGTCCCACTTGTTTAAGTAACTCGATAATTGAACATCCTTCTTTGGTAGCTAGCCTTTTGAAAACTGCACTAACTCGGGTGATAGGAGTGAACTTCTTTCTCTCCTCACTATGTCCATGAAGTGGTGGTAATGCGGAAACGATTCTTCGGATACTCTCATATCCATTGGTATCTGTCAGATGATGGAATTTGCTCTCTCATAGGAGTGGATAAATTTCCGATAACACTTCTTCATCTTGATGAGGTTCTTCCTCAACAGGTGTCCCCTTGGGAGCCTGGGCTTTGATGGCCCTCCAAACTTTTCTGTTGCAGTTTCTTTTTTGGGTTTGGGTCAGTGGTACAGTCCTTGAGTTTGATTTAATTTCAAACACGGGTGATGGGAGAGTTAATCCCTCAGTCGGATCCTCAATAATCATTACTTCTTTCCCCTTAGCAGCAGCGGGGATAGCAGGTTTGGCAGGTGTCGTGATGGCAGTAGTTTTAGACTTCTAGCAGGAAGGGAAGTCTTGAAGGCAGTTCAGGTTGAATTCTGTGGACAGTTCCTGTATTTCTGGAGGGACAATCTTCATTACCACAAATGGGACTTTCCCAAAGATGACCTCAAGATCATCAAATCTGGCTCCAAATTTGATGGTAGGAACAAGGTTGTGGGCTTTGTGGCTCATTGGCAGGTTGCAGGAAAAGGTCAGCGTTGGGTAGGCCATTGCAGCAGGCTTAAAAATGAAAAGTTTTAAGGTTAGTTATATGGCCAAAAACCTTGTAATTTTTAGTGCAAGCACTGAAAGTAAAGGTTGATCTGTAGATTGGGAGGGTCTTAATTTATGGGTATTTTAAAATTTTGTTTATGAAAAATCAAGATGTGTAAAATTTAATTAATATAAGAAAATTTTAAAGTGCGCACAACACCATACGATTTGATTTAATTTGCAGAATAGCAAATCAATTTTAGAAATGAGATGTGAAGTATTTTAGGACCCTGTACGGGACCCATTTAGTGGCAGACAATGCTCAAGTGGAACTAGTCCACTGACACACCTATTGGGGGTCTGACACCATATGAAAATTTAAAAAGTCTTTAATGGTCTCCTGAACCCCTCTATTCAAAGATTTTGAACAGATAGTCCTGAAGTCCAAGGAGTTAGTCGTACTTTCCCAAGACAGAAATGGGTGAATTATGCCAACAGAAGAAGGATAATTTGGTCTAAGAGAGAAATGGACATATTACCAATGTGTGAAAATAATATTTCTTGATTTGTATGGAGAGAAAATCTTGTCCCCAGCGGAGTCGCCAGAAGCTGTCGGCGATATTTTGTGTTAGAGGGTTCACCGTAAGAAGTTGTCGGTCGTCGGAATCAAAATCCCGTCGTCCGCTTCAGAAGGATATTTTAATTTACATAAATATTTAGTTTTAGAAAAATATGAAATCAAAATGACCCCATATTTTTCATAGTTTAATTGAAAGAGCGTTGTACCTCAAATCTTGTATCTATCCCGAAGGATAAACACAAGACTTGATGATGAGGCTCGATCAAATAAACTAAGGAATATATGACATCCGTTTTGTCTGCAAAACCTTTGTATTTGCTGACAAGTTCCTCTATTTAACATAAAAAATTAAATAGGGTTTATACTAAGCTGGGTTCGAACATGCTTCCTATAAAGGCAAGTCCCTATAGTTAATTACATCTTAAATGACCAAAGTCACCTAAGAAGACTCAATAAAAATCATGAAATATTATCTTCAAGGAGTTTCAAAGGGTAGGACTTTTCAATAAGATTTGACGTAGAAGTGTGAAAGGGGATGGGTTAAAATTTGGAACATTTTGTTGTATAATCCAAAGGAGGAAGAACTAGGGGATGTCATGGATCCAGAAGAGAACCCCGATGACTTCCCAAGCTATCATAATGTTTGGCTTCATTTTTTAGACAAAATATTTAGGTGTTTTATCCTGCCAATTTTTATAGTTAGGGCTTACATTCGTGTGAAGCGATCACACAAATAGCCTGGAAGATGTGAGGATTTAGGTCGTGACGGACGACAACCTCGGAATCCTAAGAAGAGTTAGGGCTTATATTGTATAGCAGGGCTATACAAAGGCCTAAAGATAAGGTGAGGATTTATGTGTTAGGGCTTATATTGTATAGCAGGGCTATGCAAAGGCCTAAAGATAAGGTGAGGATTTACGTTTAGGGCTTATATTGTATAGCAGGGCTATGCAAAGGCCTAAAGATAAGGTGAGGATTTACGTTTTAGGGCTTATATTGTATAGCAGGGCTATACAAAGGCCTAAAGATAAGGTGAGGATTTACGTTGCAATAAAAACAACCTCAAAGTCCTATGGCTTTGTTGCTTAAGTTTAAGGAAGGAAGATTGGTTTAGCTTTCGAAGTCCTATGGCTTTGTTGTTTATATATAAGGAAGGAAGATTGGTTTAGCTAGGGAAAACAGGTTTTGTTGTTGAAGATGGACATGCCGCCCACCATGCTATCTCCAAGCTCCTCGCCGCGATGAGTTTGAGTATTCTGGTGTGTCAAGTTATGATGTCAAATCGGGTGGCCCTATGGTTGAAGTTCTTTAAATTTTATAGGGGCATCTTAAAGTCGATTAGAGTGACACTGGTTAGGATCCTATGGTTCCCTCGTTCTGACACCACTATTTTCTATTGGAATCACTTAGTCCAAATGAACTTACTAAACTATACTTAATGAGTTCCATCATTTCATTTATACCGTTGGAAGCCTCGTTAGCAACCGTATGTTACCTCCTTTGAGGAATTCCTAATCATATAATAGGAGACATCTTAATTTAGTTGCAATTGTAGTTTTATGTGATGTTTGTGATTAAATTTTAAGTTGTTTTATATTTTGAATGTTGTGGTGGTGAATTTTATCTTGGTTGATATTAGTTTTAGTTTTTGTTTTGGTTTTGTGACTATCCTGATAGTTTTAGTTTTCATGCAGGGTAACATTGTTGTTTAGCATGCAAGTTTGTGTAAGCATAAAAGTACAAGAAAGACTACGTTGAAAACTGTAAAGCGTACCTAGCGAGTCTTCTCATTCTACCACCTGAAACTCAAAATGCATGTGAGGACAGTTAATGTAGAGGTGAAAAAAAAGTAAGGTTTTGGTAGTTTTCTAACCCTAGGTCATATCTTGGTGGATCCTTGTTAATTTGATTAAGGATGATATTTTTCAAGCAAAACATATTAAGCTTAATAGCTCTCTGAGGTATCCAACAGGTTGAGAGGAAGAAGCAGGTCCATGCTTCCCTCTTATCACCTGGTGAAAAGCCTCGAGCTCATTTAGACTTATTATGTTGCTTAATAATGCATCCTATGAACACCCTAATGCTCAATGAACATTGATGTATCAATTATCCCTAAGAGTAAGGAATTAGATTTGTAATTTAATTTTGAATATCATGTGGGTGAAGACCCTTAAAGAGGCAAGTTAGTGTTATTTTGAATATTATGTGGGTAAAGACCCTTGATTTAACTTAGATTACTACTAAGCACTTAAGACCTAGGTGAGTGTCTTAATTAGTTTTGAAAATGTTAAGCTTTAGGTGATCATGATTTATTATTAGAATTTCATTTGAAAATCAAATAGGGGTATTAAATTGACTAATTATTGACTTCAAAAGTCACACCCCTAAGTCCTAGGTTCATTTTATTTTAATAAACTTCCAAATTTTAATAATCTAGATATTAATTAACTTACTTTTTAATTAAGAAAGTGAGGTTGGTTTCTACCATTTAACCCCTTGTGTTTCAAACATCCAAATAAACTAATTAAGATCAGTGGTTGCCCATTTCCCTCCTTGAATTAAGCCTAAAAGTTAATTAAGGCTAAATTTCTAAAATTACACACTTGCTCCTAAGGCTCTAACACTTCATAATTAATCAAATTTAATCCAAATGACTTTGAAATTTTTATCCTATCTCATTCATGAGTAAATTAAGACATCAGAGGATAAAATGTGATTTTTCAAAATTTAGTTTAATTTATATAATTATTTTCATGCTAAAATAAAATTTTTTAAAGAAAATTCCTAATATGACCAAGGTAAATGCTAATCCCTTGAAAACTTTACTGGAGGTAGACCTAAACTAGAGAAGCCTTTGGCCCAAATTTCATGATTTTTTGAATTTTATTTGAATTTTAAGAATTATTTTAAGTTCTGGAGTGTTTATTAATTATAAAATATTTTAAATGTGGAAAATTAAGTTTTATATTTTTATTAAATCTCTTTGATGTCACATTTTTCTAATTTTTATTTGAATTATTGGATTATTTCAATGAAAATCCATTTTTAGCCTTTAAAAAATTATTTTAAGCTTTAAAATTCAATATCTTTATTTAAAAAATCAGGAAAAATATTCCAATTGTTCCCATGTGTGTAGGAAGCAATTTAGAACATTTTCATGAATTTATTTTTGTGATTTTTATGGATTTTTAAATATTTTAGATATTCAAAATGGGCTCAAAAATCAAGTTTTTTAAACATCATTTTATTTTTAAAAAATACCCCTGATCACAGAGAACTCTAAAAAAAAAGTTTTTGTAAATTTTTGAGTTATATTTTGATTTTTAAAAGATCATTTACGTGCTAGAATGATACTTATCTTTAAAAATCAACTTAGGCCATCAAATGAACTCAAAATGCTTTGAAATTCTTATGGTGAGTTCTCTTGATCGTAAACAATAGTGGAGATAAAAAATCAAGTCATTTTGTTGTTTGAATTTTTCAAAGTTAATTATATTAGTGATTTAGGGTTTCTATAGATTAGGTGTATTTTGAATGACTTGGCTCATGAGAAATTTTCCTAAAGGTTCTCTGATCATCATAAACCTTCCAAAACTTTCTTAGATTTTGTATAAGCAACATGCTAATTTCCATGATTAATTTAAGCAAATAATGCACATAAACTTGAAAAATATGGATTTCTGTCTAGGGACCTTCTCTGACTTTGAAAAAATCAGAAGATATCCCCTAAGATAGTGGCAACAACATGCTAAAATTTTAATCCATGGTGATATGCCTATATGCATGGAGAATCAAAACATTCAAACCAGTGTTTAATTAATTAAAATAAATTATGCATCACATGGACTTAAAATTATTTCCACATTGTTCTCCTCTGTTCACTAAGCAAGAGAGTATTTTTATTTTATTTTTATGTTTTTCCTATACCAAGATACAAATTTTTTAAGTTAGGGTTATTTATTTAAATAAGAAAATTTCTATTTTTCTATTTAAACGTGCGACGCTGACTGTATCCTCGGCAGCTCCAAAGGCACGTGTGGCGCACTCTGGTTGGATGCTGCCACCCACGTAGCCGTTGAATCGGCCCACGGTTCATGTAAGGAAGCGCTGTCTGGCTCGTTCTTCTCCATCCATCCGATATACGCGCGAACGGACAGCTCCCCATCATCATCCCCGATAGAGTGATCTCGTGACCGTCCACACTAAAACCCTATGATCTTGGCCTAGACTCAACCAAATCACTTTGGGTTTGATCCTATGGACTCGTCTAAGTGAGTGGCCTAGACTCAACCAAATCACTTCGGGTTTGATCCTATGGACTCGTCTAAGCGAGACGAACATAATCTATACTGCTAAGGTACCATGAAATCAAGCTTAAGTAAATGAAGAATCAAAATAAGCTCAGGAGGAGGAGTTTTATACCTTTGCTCTGAGAAGGGAGCGGTTAAGATGACATGAAATCAAGCTTAAGTAAATGGAGAATCAAAATAAGCTCGGGAGGAGGAAATTAATATACCATGAAATCAAGCCTAAGTAAATGGAGAATCAAAATAAGCTCGGGAGGAGGAATTAATGTACCATGAAATCAAGCTTAAGTAAATGGAGAATCAAAAGAAGCTCGGGAGGAGGAGGAGTTTAACCATGCAATTAAATCAATCCTAAATAAATGGAGAATCAAAATAGGCTCGGGAGGAAGAGGAGATCAATACCTTGGCTCTAAGAAGTGAAGCTTCGATCAGAGGTGCTCGACACATTTGTTGTGGTCCAAGGAGTCTAGGGATTGAGCCTCTGGTCTTGGAGAAATTCCCAGACCCAAATTCGACCAAGATCGATATCCAGTGTTGATCAAAGTCTATAGTAGGGGCTCTGTGGAAGGGTGGTTTGATGGGGCTTCTCCTTCTCTCAGTGTTGTGAAGGTGTGGGCACAAGTAATTTAAGTTTGGTGGAATGTGGAGGTGGATTAAGCTCTATCCTGGTTTTAGACAGAAGTTTGAGATCAAAATTTAGCTTCCACAGTGGGGATCAGTAGGGGAAGATGGTTGGATTGCACTGAGGTGGCCTCAAAGAAGCTCTGTGAGTGATTTGGAGGTCTCTCTCTGAAAAAATTTCAACTCTACCTCCACGGCCGTGGAGGGGAGCTTTTATAAAAGAATGGCTTAAGGCTTGCTGCCATGGCCAATTGAGGGTGAAATGTGCTACCTAGGTAGAGGGCAGAGAGGCTCCAACATTTAATTTGGATGAGGTGGCCTCTAAGTTTGAATTGGGTTTAATCCCATGAGGGTTGCTATTGGTTTGGCCATTTTATAGCCACTAGGCTGGCCGGCCAGCCAGGGAGAGGTGGCTAGGAGCTCAGGGAACCTAGGGGAATATGTCACAACAATTTATTTTGTTTAGGCTTTGTTTTGGCAATAATATCATAAGCTTAAGAAAATATGGAATGAAATCCCTTAATTTAGGGGACCTTTTGTCCACGAGTTAGTTTAGGTGGTTTTAAGAGGTTTAGGTTGGACACTAGGGTCCAACTAATGGCTGTGGATTCATTAATTTGGGGACTTTGGGGTAGTTAGGCCCTCTTTAGTGCATGGGTTCAATGTGGGTTAAAGTGTTCAAAGCTTGGGCTTGGGCTAGGTTAGCCATGTCAATTGGCCTAATTGATTGATCAACATTTTGTAGATGATTGTTTTGAAGATTTTTGGTGAAGGATTGAAGTAATTTTGAGTTCAATTGGAGGGTCAATTTGAAGGAATTTTTAAGCTTGGTCAATTTGGGCATGTTGGGCTAAACGTGGGTCTAGGTTGGGCTAGCCTTGGGCTAAGTTCAAATTTAATTGTTCAAATGATCAAAAGAGATGTCGTGAACATTTTTTATGAAGAGATGGAATGGAAATTTTAGGTCTACGGCCATCAATTTGGTGAGATTTTGAGACATGGCCAATTCTGGGTAAATTTGGGGCTTTTTGGACTTAGGTTGAAATCAAATGAAATTGAGGCCTCACCAAGGCCAATTGAAGCTCAAGTTTGATGTATGGGAATATTATGAAGGTTTTGCAACACAAATTGTGGCAAGTTGAGTTGGTTGTGGGTTCAATTTGGTGGAACCAGGCCATGAGTTTAGATCATGGACTAATTGAGCTTCAAATCATGAGGCCAAAATCTAAATCAAAGTTGAGTTCAAATCATGGACTAATTGAGCTTGGATTTGGTCTATATTGGTCACATCAAGAGTGGATTTGAGTTTAGAATTGAAATTTGGGTAAATTGAGAAAAATTTGATAAACATTTGGAGTGATTTCGGGAAAATATGGGCCTTTAAAGGGCAGTTTGGGGTTTTAATCAAGGATGGTCAAATTGGCCAGATTGGGTTATGTGGTAGTTGATAAAAATAAAATTGGGAATAATTGGGAGGTTTTGGGAATTTTTATAATTTTTCGAATCTTGGGCTAAGAGGGGGCATTTTGGTAATTTGGCCAATTTTGGTGATTTCGGGTAGTTTAGGTGTTTTCAGGGTATTTGAAATGATTTTTGAACCAACTTGGGTATTCTGGGTAAATTTGAGAATTTTGGCCAAATGTGGGGTCCCAAGGGGTATCTAGGTAACTTGAGGGAATTTAGGGGCAAAAGGATAGGTTGGGTATCTTGGTAGAGTTGGAGTGCCAACCACCATCATTAAGCCATGGACCAATGGAAACCCCATTTTGGGTCCTCTCTGTAGTGGTCTTAGCTAAACCCTAGCCTAGGGCTAGTGCGTTTAGGGGACCACCTACATGAGTCTCCCAAGAGTATCAAGGGACCAAAGCCTAGAAGTTTAAGTTTAGGTTTTTGAGTGATTGTGAGTGCAAATATGTACCTTAAGGCCTAGACTAACACCCAGGGTCAACCCTAAGGTCCAATAGTCTTAAGGGTGACTCATCTTGAGTTCCCCCATAATGACCCCACCTACTAAGTACTAGAGGTTAGGACCAATATGTGGAACTTCAAGTTGGTATTTTTGTGTGGAACTTGAAAATATGAGTTCCTATCTAATTCAGAAATATTATTACTCTTCCAAATTTAGAATTTAGTTCTTTCGTTATCTCCACTTAAAAATTTTTATTAAAAATAATTTTACTTACTATATTATATCTATAAGCTGTAAGATTTTCTCAAGTTTTATACTTTAAAAAGATCAAATGTAGAACAAATTTTTGATTAGGCACTAATCCTCAAGCTTCTCCTCCCTCACTTTTTCTTCTTCTTCTTTTTTTTCTTTTTATTTTCTTTTTATTTCTCTTTTCTTTTTCTGTTTTTAAGCAATGATTACTATATCTGGATAGGTCTTTAATAATTTTGAATTCTACTTTTCTTTTCCTAAAGCAAAGTCTTGATACAAAACTTTTACTTATAAATATAATAATAGCTTTGAAAATTATCTTTAATAAAAGAAATTTAAGTATTAAAAATAAAAGTCTAAATTTTTAAAAATTTTCAAAAATACAATGTTTCTTACTAAAGATAGTTACTTATATTAATCATTTTCTACACTAAAAACTTTTACCTTAAAGTTTTTCTTCATTACTCAAAATTTCAACTAGATTCACTTACTCATTTCTAAAATTAAATTTTACTTCCCTAATATAACTTCATATGCATGATCAATTTTTCTTTTCAAATCAAATTCACTTGTAGTTCATTTGAGAACAAATAAAATTCAAGTTTTAAAAATATTTTCATCCCCCTCAAACTTAAATTTTTTAACAGATTAAATAATTTAGCATCAAATATATATAAGCAGGAATGAAAATTAAAATAACTGCTAACAGGAATTTTCATACCCTAATGATACAAGTACAAAACTAAAAATAGGAGTAAAATTAATTTTGATCAAATTTTCTAATATTTTCATTTCAATTCAACATTTAGAGATTCAATCGACTTCTAAACAGTGGGTACAAACATAAAAGTAAACTAACACACTAACTTGACTTCACAATCTCAACATAAAAACAAACTCGCAAACATGATAAAAGAAAAATACAAGGTAGAAGTTTCTGAAATTTAATATTTAAGACCTAAGTTAGCAAGATTTTCATCTTTTCAAAAGACATAGAATTAAGTTAAGTTCTAAACTAACTATCACAAAACTCACAATAGTTACTATCTTAAAATTTTAAAACAAACTACTAACTAACACAAACATCTCAATAACAATAAAATACAAAAGTACAAAACACAATACATAGTACATATCATCACAAAGATGCAAATGTAGCATTACCACACCACACAGTTTACAACATAAAAATAAACAACACATCATAAATCTCAAGTCCAAAGCACAGTCTAACACATTTTACAAACATAAAATTCTCTCAATTCAACTCCTCATCTTCTGAATCACCTCTATACCACTTTTTTGTAGGCTCATATTCAGGATATCGAGGATAAGGAGAAAATTTCACTCCTGGGTCACCCCTAATTAGGTTCTCCAAAGATGAGTGAAATTTCTCTTCATAATCACTCTTTCTCCTACTATACCTATCAATATGATCTGCAAAATGCTCTAAATTATGAACTTTATCAGCGGTAAAATTAATATGATTCGTCATCCTCTACAATAATTGATCTTGGGTCTCAGTAGACTCACCTCTAGATGTAGAAGCATGTGAGGTAGATGGTTTAGATGTAGAAGTAGCAGAGGTAGAAGCAATAGACGTCTCCATTCCATAACTCCTAGAAAATCCTCCTCTCCAGCCAAAAATAGAATGCTCAAAATAAGTCTTCATATTTACCTTAGTGATGGGCTTTAGAGGTAACAACACTTCCTCCCAGCTATCATATTTAACTCGAGCCTTCTCACACAAAGAAAAAATCAAGGAAAAAAATCCCGAAGCTGCAGTAGTAACAACAGTGGCAGAACTGATGATAGTCTGATAAACCAATGCTCCTATGTTGATGAGCTTTCCTTCCTGGATACAATAATTTAATGCCGCTCTATCTTTGATCACTTCATTGAGATGATTTGTTGGTAGCAGACGAGCAAAAATAAAATAGTGTCAAGCCTTTGAAGGTGCACATAACTTTGAAGTTGGGAAGTTGACTCTCCTCTCAATAGTGATCTTCCAAAGTCCTCTTCCAACAGTCAAGTAAGAAATATTCTCGTCTAACTCCGCTTCATTCAAACTATAATTTGCATAAAAACATAATGTATCAGGTGGCAGATGATAAAACAAGTTGATTACCTCTAATGAAAAATTTACCAACTTTCCTTAAACCATGACTCTATTGTCTTCAACCTCAGGGAGGTTTTAATAGAACTCCCTAACAACAGAAATAGCCGCCACAACAGAGAAACAACAGAATCATTCCCACTGTTGGTGAATGATCAAATTCTCTATGTCTCCACCTGGATTCCTAAAACACCACTCCTGACTTAGTTTCCGTGATTGCAATGCATCACTGTACCGATCCTAAGCCTTCGAACTAACAAATTTACTTGAATTGAAAGGGCCTTTCCTCTGCTCCTCCTCATTCTTGGTGCCATTCTACAAATTTTATAAATTCCAAAATAACTTCAAAAATCAAGTCTAAATAACTGAACTAAGGGCCCGTTTGGGACAGCTTATAAGTGTGGGCGGCATTTTGAAAACGCCGCCTCACTGTTTGGTTCCCACTTATCAAGAAATTATTGAAAAATGTGTTTTCTAAATAGTAAAATAAGCAGCCTGTGGTCCGCGTTTTCGGATTCCAATTTAGGCAATACGCCCTCGATACCGCTCCCGTGACCTTGCTTTTTTCCTTCGCCTCTCCCGTGACCCCAGCTTCGCCTCTCGCTCTCGTCTCCGTTCAAAGCCCCGGCTAGGAGCTTCACCTCTCACTCTCGTCTCCATTCAAAGATGGATCGTAGTTGTTCGCCTAACGCTTTCGTCACCAACCCGTTCGATGTCGGATCTAGCAACCCTTTGCCTCTCACTCCCGTCAGCAAGACGTTCGACGGCGGATCCAACAGGGCTTCGCCGCTCGCTCCCGTAACCTTGCCATTCAACGCTGGATCGAGGCTCGCTCCCATAATAGCGGTTCGATGCCAGATTCAACAGTGGAGAATCCATCGCCGGAGTCAAGCAGCGGGGAACCATCCACATATATGCTTCTTTCTCGAAGTGGTTCTTCGGGCTTCACTCCTTTTCCACCTTCTTCGGTTTTTTTATAGCCTTCTTTGGTTTTCCTTGCTACAGGTATTTCTTCTTTGTTTTCTTTGTCATTACACTTTTACATCGACTTTAGTTTTTTTAATTATCTGCGGTTTTGCCTAAAGGAACAATATCTATATTTTATAATCACTAGATCTGATATTTTGCTTCAATGTCAAAACTAGTGATTTCAATGTAATCACTATCCGTTTTAACCATCTACGGTAAATGAGCAATATCGATATTTTGATCCATAAAAGAAAATAGATCCCTCAGGATATTGCCAAAAATTTTTGCTTCAATGTCAGATCTAGTGATTTCATTTTGCTTCGTTCTTCTCCAATAATTATAGAGATATGCTGTTTCAATTCTTATTTTGGTTATTAGGATGGGTATATTTTATCGGTTTTATCATTCTATTTTTCTTATTTTGGCTGTTAGGATGAGAATCTTTTGTCGGTTTAATTGCTTCTTGCCTGTTGGAATTGTCATGTGCTAGTTGCATTCCCCTTTGGCTTCCCTTTATGAAGTCGGTTTGATTACAAATTCTTGATTTGTATGAAATTTTCTTAAATATGATGAATCCTAGAGATGCAAAATCATTAAACCAAGCTAGAAAATACATTTTTCTATCTTCAAAATGGAATCATCAAGATTTATTTTAGGTATGTTTTGATCTCAATTTCTCTCTTCTCCTTCTTCATTGTTGATGGTTTGTGTCAAACTCAATGAGATTTTTTTGCAATTGATTTTTTTTGTTGCTAGAAATTTGAAATATACAAGTTACTTCTTAAGAGGTTTTGTTTATTGTTGGATGGTGAAAGGTTCGAAGCTTTTAATGTACGTTGATTATTGTGAGATGGCGCAAGCATCATCTGTTACTTTTAAAAAGGTGCAAGTGCTAAGTATTACTCTTATAGTTTCCAAGTTTTTATTCTAAACCCTAAACATATGGGATCAATATTTGGTTTTTAGTTTTTACACATCTCTGTTTTCTTGTTATTAGATGCTTCTGGCATATTTTACAATTCCTATGTATTTACATCCTTAACCCTGAAACTTCATTGTTGGCTTTTGACATTTACGTACATATATATCTAACTGCTTATAACATATTGGATCAATATTTGGTTGATTGTTGGAGAATATTGAAGTTTTATTGTCCTCTTGATGAAATGAGTCCTTTAGGTCTTATTTTTCTATTCTATAATCTTTTGTTGTCTAATTTTTTATTTTGAAATTCTTAGAGGGTGGATATAGAAATTATTCTTTTGTTTTGTGATTTCTTTGCCATGAAAAGAAACATTTTGTGCTTATCCGTTAATCTGACAGAACTCAATGAGTAAAGCTAAAGAGGCTGGAACATCGACCATGTGGGATAGAGAAGTTACTATGATCTTTTGTGATTTATGTGTGAGGGAGGTTGAGGTGGGAAATAGACCCACTACATTTTTTAATAAAGAAGGGTGGCGAAATATCTTGGTTAAATTCAAAGAAATGACTGGAAGAGATTACGATCGAATAAAAATGAAGAACAAATGGGACCAATTAAAGAAGGATTGGAAACTATGGAAAGAAATGAAAAGGAGATGAACGGGAATGGGTTGGGATCCAGTTAAGCACACAATAGATGCACCAGAAGAATGGTGGGCTGAAAAACTACGGGTGCATAATTAACTCTTTTTATTTTATGTTTAATTTAATTTTGCATTGATTTGACACTACTTTTTTAATGTACATTTGTTATCTATATCAAGCAGTGTCGTCAGCAAAAAAATTTAAATTCGTTGGCATTGATCCAGTAATGGAGGAAAAACTAGATGGAATGTTCACTGGGGTTGTCGCTATAGGAACTCATGCATTCACCCCAAATGATATAGGGTTTGGCAGCTCAACCCAAGAGATGGATACCGTGCAGATAGGTGATTCAAGCCACCGTCCTAGCCATGTTCACAAAGATATTCAATCCACTATGGAAAGAACTGAAAAGGAGATGAACGGGAATGGGTTGGGATCCAGTTAAGCACACAATAGATGCACCAGAAGAATGGTGGGCTGAAAAACTACGGGTGCATAATTAACTCTTTTTATTTTATGTTTAATTTAATTTTGCATTGATTTGACACTACTTTTTTAATGTACATTTGTTATCTATATCAAGCAGTGTCGTCAGCAAAAAAATTTAAATTTGTTGGCATTGATCCAGAAATGGAGGAAAAACTAGATGGAATGTTCACTGGGGTTGTCGCTATAGGAACTCATGCATTCACCCCAAATGATATAGGGTTTGGCAGCTCAACCCAAGAGATGGATATCGTGCAGATAGGTGATTCAAGCCACCGTCCTAGCCATGTTCACAAAGATATTCAATCCACGAGTGTGTGCAAGTGTCCCAGGGTAGAAAAGAAGAACAAAGGGGTTGCTTTCATTAAAGGCACTATTGATGCACTTATTGAAACATGTAAAGCTCGGTCTTCTTCATTGCAGGACAGCTCAATTGATGAGTGTCTTCAGGTCCTCAATACATATTCTGATGTTAAGGCAGACGATGATGACTACATTCAATACGTGAAGGTGTTACGAGATCCAACCATCAGACAGTTTTTTATGAAATTGGAATCGAAGTACTGAGTGAAATACTTGCGATCTTTTATGGATGACTGAATATTTTAGTTATTATGTACTTTAATTTCTATTGTTCTATGTTATATGCACACTTTTTTTATCTCCTTTGTGGATGTTTCAGCAGTTCACTTATGTGGTTGTTGTTTATGTGTGGCCAATTTTATTATATACTGTTTTTATTTTGCCCAAAGTTCATGTGTTTTATTTATCTTTCATAGCGTACTTTTGTTCTTATTACTAAAGTTTATTCATTTTCCTTTTAATAATTTTGTAGTATGGACGAAGAAGATATCCACCACATACGCACAGTCGCATTTACCCTTACCTTATTGTATTATTATTTTTCTTAAACATGTTGACCGAAACCCATGTATGACTTCAACTCAAGTAGGAAACAGATGGGTTGGTGAGTTATTACGGGGCCATCCAACACGGTTATTTAATATGTTTCGTATGATAGAAGAAATTTTTCATGATCTGCTATAGATCAATCCTGGGTTACACGGCTCTACAAGAACAACCCCAAGGAAAGTGCTTGCAATAACTCTATAAATCTTATCTCAAAATGAATCAATAAGAGGGGCTATGGAGCGTTTCCAACATTCATCTAAAACCATCAGCCGATATTTCTCAATCGGTTTGAACTCTCTTGTTAGTTTGGCCCAGAAGGTAGTGAAGCCCGAGGATCCAACGTTCCAGTCAATTCCTTCACAAATTGCAAATGACCCTCGATACATGCCATTTTTTAAGGTCTGTCTTTTACCATTACATTTATCTTTCTACCTTTATTACATTACATTTTAAAAAAAATTATAGTTGTAACTCCAGGATTGCATTGGAGCTATTGATGAGACACACGTTGATGCACGACTATCTAGTGAAGAAAGAGTTGTGTACATCGGCCGATGCGGCGCCCCAACACAAAATTTTATGGATGTATGTGATTTTAATATGTGCTTTACTTTTTTCATGGTTGGATGGGAAGGAAGCGCCCACGATAGTCGTGTTTTCAAGTTAGCTACCAAAAACTTGAGACATGGATTTCCATACCCACCTCAGGATAAATATTATTTGGTTGATGCTGGATATCCATTACAAAGGGGATATCTGAAGCCCTATCCAGATACGAAGTACCACATTCCTGATTTTGAAATATCTAGTGGTGTCGCATAAAGCAAAAAAGAGGTTTTTAACAAAAGACACTCTTCATTGTGCGGGGTAATTGAAAGAGCATTCGGAGTGTGGAAGAAGAAGTGGTTCATATTACGGGATATGTCGTCCTACCCTTTTCCAAAGAAAGTACAAATAGTTGTTGCCATAATGGCGCTACACAATTTCATCTGACGCCACCCTTCCAGATCAGATACGGAGTTTGCCATTTTAGAAGATGATCTCATGTGGGACGTTCAATACATGAAGAGTTTGGTTTAGAAGATGCATGCACTCTAGAGGGTGAAGGTGCATCAGAGATGGCGACTTTACGAGAACAAATAGCAGATGATATTCTCTGACCATGATATCAGCAAAGGCATAATATACATTTTGTCTTGTTCTGAAGGAATATTGTTGGTAGAGCTTACCTGTCATGAGCTTTGATTTATGCAAAGGTGGTTTTAACAAAGATGAATCTGAGCTTGAACATGTTTTATGGTTGAATTTATGGACATATTGAGCTTATTACAGTGAGCTTGAACATGTTTTATGGCATAACATATCAGCTTAAAAAAAAATTTACTTCTCTGCTCTGGTCCATTTCTTAATGTACTACTGACTATGCACATAAATAACTCAATGATTAATAAATATGTAACTCTACACACACTTTTCACCACTTTTTACATTCATCACATGTACCTATGTCCCTTATAAGAGAATAATAAGAGGCCTTCTCTTTTATGGTTGACTTTATGTGGTTTTGTTTCTTGGTTCTATTATACATGGGAACATATTTATGCTTTAAAACTATGGTATGGTTATGGAAGGATGTAATGCTGAAGCATTTAATGCTAATTTATTCTTGGTTCTAGTATCATGCACTACAAAATTTCACGACACTATGGTATGGTTATGGAAGCATCTAAAATTTGTAAGCAATCTATATGTAGCTTGGATGGCTCCATGCTATGTATGTAGCTTGGATGGCAACCACTACTATGGTATGACCCATTGGGGTCGAAATTAGGGTACGTTGGATTCAATGTTGGCCGAAATTTTGGATGGTTTAAATTTTGGTTCTTTTGAAATCAAACTAATTTTGAAGCTGTAATCTATTTTAGTTTCATTTTTATGGTTGTGAAGCTGTAATCTATTTTGTTTACTTGAAAAATATTGCAATAAGGTCTATGCAATATTGCTGAAGCTGTAATACATGAACAATGCAGTACATGCTCCGTGCTCTATATACAGTGGCATGAACTCTGTTAGATATGAAATATTGCTGAAGCTTCATTACTTAAGGATTTGGTGTTAGATAAGTAAATACATAATAATTAATGTTCTAAATGATAAATGTGGCCTAAACTCGGTGCTCTATAGATTTTTTGCTTGATATTGGTGCTTGTAGATTTTTACTCTTCTAATGCAATAGTGTTGATGGAGCTTCGGCATACCATGCCTATAAGGAATTTCACCTTTTATAAAGGCACGATGGTGGGTAGCTGTTTGTAAATTTCATATGTATTTACATATCTAGCATCTAAATATGAAGTCTTATGTAGTAGAATATAAGGAATTTCACCCAAAGAATGAAGTTTAGGTGTCAATAATATGTATAAATTTCACCCATATGTTTACAAATTTTGGCAGCACATATCTAGCATCTAAATATGCAGTGGAATATAAGGAATTTCAGCAACCTTGGGACTCAGCATCTGTTTGACTGAAAATGAAGACTTGCTTAAGCAAAGCCTGTAAGAAGTTGAGGTGTTGTCTAATGAATATTAAAGTAGACTCAACATGATTGAACTAAATTGATGCCATTTATTTTCTAACTTTTATGTTTGACTGCAAATGAAGGCTTAAGCAAAGTGTTGTGTATGTCATGAGTAAAAAATATAGGACTTCTTTATGAAACAAAATTGATGTCATTTGTTTTCTACCTTTTTGATGTTCTTTAGGGCTGTTATCTACTGGGTTGAGGAAAAGTGAGATTGCTATGTAATCACCTTATATTAATCTAATTTACATAAATAGCATATGGCCACATATGTTTCAATAAATCCTTCTGTGATTCTTTTCTAATTTGGGGCATTTACATACATCGCATACAATTTTGATGTGTTTATATCTCACACTTAATCTCACATCTAAAATAGCACTATCACAACTTTTTAAATGTCAAACCTACCTTTTAAAGCATGGGTTAAAGCACCATAGTGCCTATTCTTGTAAATATGAGTGAGACATATGGGAATACATAAGAGTGGGTGCTATTTATGTAGATTTCCCTAATTTTTTATAAATCAATAAGTTTATTTTTGCATTGCCTTGAGGCTTATTACACTGACGATGTATGCAATATATTTGATTTTCTTACCTATCATTGATATGATTTCTTTTCCATAGAATGATCATTGTGCTCCTTCCATCTTTTATTAAAAAAATATCTCAGTCAAGTTTGTTGTTCTGACTCATCAATTAATTTTTTTTTATTATCAAGTTGAAGCTCTGTATAATATCATAAACATTAATATGTAATCACCCTATATTAATGTTTTGATGTTCCAATGCAATATTAATATTTTTGTAAATATTAATGTTTCAGATTTTTATATGAACTTAAAGTGATATTCTGTTACTTTCATGAAGTTAATAAGAGTGGTGTTAGATGCAAGTGGCCAAAGAACACTGTTGCAACAATTGCTTCCACAATTTGGTATGTTGAGGGTTTTTTTTTGTTCCGTCTAGTTTTTGACTGATTAACCTTTTTATAATAATTGCAGGACAATGAGCTCGAGATATTCAGGGAAGTCAGGGCAAATGATGTGCCGATGTGGGATACCGTCATTGCTTTTCACATCACGACAGACACATAGTTACGGACGACAATTCTATAGGTGCCCACGGTGGGGACAAGGACTGGACGACTGCAAATTCTTCAAGTGGGCCGACAGTGGAACTATTTCTACGTGCTCCCAATTGGACACAACTGCTAGGAGTTCAATAGTGCCATAATGGAAGAACGCCACATGTGGTTTGAGTTCTTCTGTTTCTACAATATCGCAGTCGGACAGGTTTGCTCATGGTTCTGGAGTGTCAAATGCAGGTGGCATGGGCTGTGATATGCTGCTACACTATAAAGTAAACATTATTATATTTCTACTTATCATTTTAACATGTTATTTTCTTTCTTTTTTTGGGATCTTATTATACTTTGTAGTAGTATGTGCAGGTGCGTTTGACTTTTGTATGTGTAACATATTCGTTTGATGTGATCATATATGTTTTAGTTATATGAATATAAATCAACTTTTTGGTATTTTCTTTTCTGAATAGTGATCTTTAATTTTGTTGAGAAAAGAACAGATTCTGCTGCACAGATTATTCATTTAATAAAAAAAAATTCCAAATAAGCTGTTTACAAAACGCACTAACGAAATAGCTAAACTGCTTATTCAGAACAGGGGCAGAATGGTCAATTTTTCACAATCAGCTGTTTTTCATAAGCGCCAACCAAACAATCAGATAGCTTATCCGGATCAGCTGCTCATCAGTATATTATCAGGATAAGCTGCGTATCAGCAAATGTTGGACAAGCTGCAGCTGCCCCAAATAGACCCTAAACTTCCAAAGTATAAACTACACTTCCCATGCAATTTCCATAGATCTTTTTCTCATTTTTCATCATGAATAGTGAATTTTCAAATTTCTTAAAATGTGCTCAAAATACATAGTGAAAATCCAAAGTTGTTG
Organism: Phalaenopsis hybrid cultivar; assembly: GCA_002079205.1. Taxonomy (NCBI): domain Eukaryota; kingdom Viridiplantae; phylum Streptophyta; class Magnoliopsida; order Asparagales; family Orchidaceae; genus Phalaenopsis; species Phalaenopsis hybrid cultivar. Next base: position 220,019 of record JXCR01141342.1, read on the forward strand.
CATAGAAGTAAAGCTCTTATCTCAAGGAACTTAGATATAACAAATTTCACTTGATTCCACCAAGAAATCTTCACTTTAGATGTTCCCTAGCCCTCAAAAATTGCGAAATCGAGAGGTTGAAGGTGACGGTGGCGTTAAAAATGGTGATTTTTGGGTTGAAATTTCACTTTTTAACCATTCAGAAACAGGTTTTCATGAACCGATGCTTAAGCATGGGTAAATAGCGCTTAGGCGCCTACCTCTAGGGTTGGCTCGCACTTAAGCGCGAGTTGTGGCGCTTAGGCGCCAGTGCATGATTTTCAAAAGTTTCAAATTAAACTAAAATGCACTATTTGCTTAAGTAAACCACCCCTAATGGGTCTCATAGAACTTAAATGACTATATATAACTTCCTATAATTCCCCTCTCTCTCAAAATTCTCCATAATAACTATTTCAATTCAAGGCTAAAAATAACACAAATTTTCACAAATCAAACTTATATTAATTCACAAACAAGTACAAATACTTTTAAAAACTTAATTCTCACTCCAAATAGTCTTGGATGAGAAATTTTTTTCTAAATACAAACACATAACAATCATTTCACAACTAAACACATATAAGAAGCATAAATACAAAAAATAAGACTTAAACACAAAACCACTTCAAAACAACAATTTCTAACACACAAATTCTAACACTAAACTTAATTCCATTCTTCATTCAAAGGAACAAATTCCTTTCTTTCATTAGTCTCTCCAAAAATATAGAGTTGATAGAACGGATGGTGATGATGAGCTCTAATACTATCTTCTTCAATCCACTTCTGATTTATGAACATCGTCTTATCCGCTTCCTCTATATTACTTGTGTGGCTAAATTGCATCTTTAATTTCTATCTAATATGATCTAGATGTACATGCAACTCAAGTACCTTGGTCTCCAATAAAGCCATAGTATTCTAAATTTTGTTGATCTTCTCTGATATCCCTTCAATACTAACAACTAAGAAACCGTTATACATCTCTTGTGCACTTTGACTAATGTACCTCTTCCTCATGGTTTCTTCCTTCTTCTTCAAGTCCATCTCCCATGAAGGCATTTTCTCTAAATCTCACTTTCTCTTCAACTTTTAGGGCTAGAAATGATCTGGGGTGAAATTCCTTCACAAAACCCTTCTATTTATATACCTAAATCCTTCCAATAACTCCTAGACACGTTTAAAAACTGCCTTGGCACATTTTTACAAACTAATTGGAGGTTAAAACTTCTAGAATAGTAATTTTGTACATGTGTTTAAACTGTCATGCTTAAGTGTCGGATTTGACGCTTAAGCGTCAGTGCACATTTTTGCACTAATCAACTTAACATCCAAATTCTCATTCTAACATGCCTTTGTCACTAATTAAAGTCTTAAAATCTTTACTAACACATAATAGTTTCAAAAATACTACCCCAACTTTCTCAATCACACACAAAACAACAATTAAAATAAAAACACTCTGAAAACTATGAGTTGACTCCCTCAAAGCGCCTGGTTTTACGTCGTCAGCCCGACGTAACCAGTGTTTATTCTGTTTGACCCAACATCATTTCATCATTAAGTTTATGTCGATCCCCTATAAAATAAGGTTTCATTCTATGTCCATTAACTTTAAATATTTTATCAGATTTAAGATCTTTAATATCTACATCTCTATAAGGATAAACTTTTATCACAACAAATAGGCCCATCCACCTGGACTTAAGTTTTCCTGGAAATAATCTTAACCTTGCATTATATAGCAAAACTTATTGCCCTAGCTAAAAATTTTTAGTAAGAATCCTTTGATCATGCCACATCTTCATCTTTTCTTTATAAATCTTGGCACTCTCATAAGATTCATTCCTTATCTCTTCAAGCTCATTTAATTATATTTTTTTCTCGCCAACATCTTTCAAATTATAATTGAACTCTTTAATCAACCATTATGCTTTATGCTCAAGTTCAATTGTTAAGTGATAAGTTTTCCAAAATATTAGCCTATATGGGGACTTTCCTGTAGGAGTTCTATATGCAGTCCTATAAGCCCACAAAGCATAAACAAGTTTGACTGACCAATCCATTTTTATTGGATTCACAGTTTTTTTTCATACTTCTTTTAATTTTCCAATTGGATAATTCAGCCAAACCACTTGTCTGAGGATGATAAGCAGTAGCAATTCTATGATTAATATGATATTTCTTTAATAACTTCTCCATTATCGCATTTATAAAATTACTTCCCCCATCAGTATGTTCATTTTAAAAAATTTTGCAATACTTTGAGCATCACATCAAGGTAAAGCAACAGCTTCTATCCATTTGGATACATAGTCCATTGCTAACAGAATATATAAATTTCTTAAAGATGGTATAAATGGTCCTATGAAATCTAATCCCCAAACATCAAATATTTCAACTTCTAGCATATAATTGAGGGGCATCTCATTTATTTTATAAATATTGCCTACTCGTTGACATCTATCACAAGTTTTGATATAAGCATTAACATCTCTAAAAGTATTGCCTACTCTTTGACATCTATCACAAGTTTTGATATAAGCATTAACATCTCTAAAAATTTTGTAGACCAATAGAATACAGATTGTAAAATTTTGTATGTTATTTTATTAGCACCAAAATCTCCCCCAAAATTAGAATTATGACATTTTTGGATAATTTCATAAGTTTCTTCTAATGCTATAGATCTTCAAATAATTAGATCATTTCCAAGTTTATATAAAAATGGCTCATCCAAAAAATAAGTCTTAGCTTCAGATATTAATTTCCTCTTTTGTTGGTATGTCATTCCATATAGTATAATATCGCTAACAATAAAGTTGACAATGTCGGCATACCACAGAGCACGCCACTCATTAATAGTGAAAAATTTTTCATCTGGAAAATGTTCATTTATTTCTTTTTCAAAACAGAGTGGTTTTTCTAACTCAAGCCTGGACAAATGATCAGCAATTTGATTTTTAATCCCCATTCGATCTACTATTTCAAAATCAAATTCTTGCAAAAGAAAGATCCATCTTATAAGTCTAGGTTTAGCATCCTTTTTTTCATTAATTACTTAATAGCATAATGATTTGTATGCACTACACAATGAGTTCTAATTAAATATGATCTTAATTTATCAAAAGCATAGACTATTGCTAATAACACTTTTTCAGTTGTTGTATAGTTGATTTCAGTTTCATTAAGAGTTTTACTATCATAGTAAATTACTTTGAAATTTTTATCATATATTTGCCCTAAAACAACTCCTATAGCATAATCACTAGCATCACTCATTAATTCAAAAGATTTTTCCCAGTTTGATGAAACTATAATTGGTGCAGTGATTAATTTTTCTTTTAATAAATTAAAAGCTTTTAGGCATTCTTCATCAAAATTGAAAATTGCATCTTTCTCCAGTAAATGGCATAAAGGCTTAGCAAACTTTGAAAAGTTTTTACTATATCACCTGTAGAATCCAGCATGTCCTAAAAAACTCTTAATTTCCCTTAAATCTGTTGGATAAGGTAAATTAGAGATCACTTGAATTTTATCAGGACCTACTTTCATACCATTTTCTAATATTTGATGACCTAATACAATTCCTCGTGCTACCATAAATTGGTATTTTTCCCAATTAAGAGCTAAATTTATTTCTTCACATCGCTTAAGGACTTTAGATAAATGCTTTAAACATGAGTCAAATGAAGTTCCAAACACTGAAAAATCATCCATGAATACTTCAATCCCTTTTTCAATTAAATCAAAAAAAATTACCATTATACATCTTTGAAATGTAGAAGGGTCATTACATAAACCAAAGGGAATTCTTCTAAAAGTAAAAGTACCATAAGGACTGGTAAAAGTTAATTTCTCTTTATCCTGAGGAGATATTTGTATTTGGTGATAACTAGTATATCCATCCATAAAATAAAAGTATTTATGCCCAGCTAGTCTATCATAGTGGCAAGATTTAATTTTCTATAATAAATGCATATTCATCACCCTGTAACATCTCTAGTAGGTATGAATTCATTATGTTCATTCACAGCTGCAATTACTCCTCCTTTCTTAGGAATGCAATGAATTGGACTAACCCATGCACTATCTAAAATAGGGTAGATAATTCCAACTTCTAACCACTTTAAAATTTCTTTCTTAACAACTTCTTTCATAATAGGATTCAGTCTCCTTTGAGGATCAACCCTGGGTTTGCAGTTCTCTTCCATATAAATTCTATGCATACAAATTGAAGGACTGATTCCTTTAATATCAGCAATTGTCCATCCATAGCCTTTCTTAAAATTATTCAAAATTTTCATCAACATTTCTTCTTCTTCCATCGTTAATTTTAAGGAAATTATAACCGGTAAAGTAGAGGAATCTCCTTAAAAGGCATATATTAAATGTTCGGGAAGTAACTTCAACTCAAGTTCTGGAGGTTTTTCAATTGATTGACAAAATGATTTCTCTTTGTCTATTGTGTCGAGAAGTAACTTTCTTGAACATAGTTTGAATCTTCCTTAAAAGTTTTTTCACATCAATCTAACTCCTCTTCTTGCTCGTGTTCCAAATCTTTTACTTCAGATTTTTCTTCATAATTTGTTTTGAAATTGAATTCACTTATATATCTTATAGCATCCATCCTATAACATTCATCATCTTTACCTTTTATAGGATATTTCATTGATCTTAAAATATTGAAAGTAACAGTTTGATCATTGACGCGCATTGTTAATTCCCCTTTCTGCACATCTATCATTGCTCTTCCTGTGGCTAGGATGCATTGTTAATTCCCCTTTTTGCACATCTATCATTGCTCTTCCTGTGGCTAGGAAAGGTCTCCATTGACGCACATTGTTAATTCCCCTTTTTGCACATCTATCATTGCTCTTCCTGTGGCTAGGAAAGGTCTTCACTTTATCTTCCTCCATATCTAGCACAATGAAATAAACTGGAAAGTTAAACTGATCCACTTTCAATAGGACATCTTCTATAACTCCTATGGTTAGGAAAGGTCTCCCCAAAATGATAGTTATCTCTTTATCTTCCTCCATATCTAGCATAAGAAAGGTCTCCCCAAAATGATAGGTATCTCTTTATCTTCCTCCATATCTAGCACAATGAAATTGACAGGAAAGATAAATTGATGCACTTTCATTAGGACATCTTCTATAACTCCTTTAGGGTATGTTATCAAACGATCTGCTAACTGTAGAGTTAAGTAGTAGGGGTTATTTCTCCTAATCCCAATCTTTTAAATATTGATAATGGCATAAAGATAATGCTTGTAACTAAATCAAATAAAGCTTTCCCATAAAACCTGTCTCCTATTGCACATGGAATTGTAAAGCTATCATGATCTTTAAGCTTTTCAGGAAGCTTTCTCTGAATTATAGCACTGCATTCCTCACTAAGTGTAATAATCTCATTATCTTCAAACTTCATTTCTTGTTGAGAATATCCTTCATAAACTTTCTATAGCTTGGCATTTGTTCTAAGGCTTCAGAAAATGAAATATTAGTTGTAAGCTTCTTAAATATTTCCAAAAATTTTGAACATTGCTTATCCAACTTCTGCTGACGAATTCTCTAAGGAAATGGAGGTGGTAGTTTTTCCAAATCAATTTTCAGCGAAGAAATAGGTCTCTCAAAATCTTTTGGAGTGTCTTCTTTTAATTTTTCAATTTCTTCTCTCTCTACTTCAATTTCTTTTTGAACCCTACCTTCCAACTCTCTTCCGCTTCTAAGTTGTAAAGCTTTTTGTTGCTTTGTATTCTGGTCTTTTGGATTTGATTCAGTATTAATAGGAAGTGTTCCTTGGGATCTATTACTTAATGAATTTGTTATTTTCTCAAGTTGATTCTCAATATTTCTAATTGTAGCTCCTTGACTTTGTAACTGATTTTCCATTTGTGCAACTTCTTCTCCTTAAATTGTGTATTACTGTTGAAATCTGGAGGATAAGTAGATCTATAATTATTATTTCCTTTATTGCTCTAGTTTCTCATTGGGTTTACTTGGTTGTTCCCCCATTGCTAATTATTACCACCTGAATTGTTATTCCAATTAAAGTTGGGATGGTTTTTCCAACCTGGGTTATAATTATGGGTTATTCTGTTTATTATTTATGGCATTCAAAGTTTCTAATGATACTTGAGAATATACCATTTAGGCTAATGAATTCTCTTCGGTCATGGAAATTGGTTGAGAAAATTTATTCCAAATTGGTCTAGCTTCCTTAAAATTACAGCAACTTGATTTGCTAACATAGTAAATGCATCAGTTTCATGAATATTGGCTATTTTCTTAGGATTCACCCTCTCAAAAGGCCATTAAAAATTATTGGTAGACATTTCCTTAATTAAAGCATAGGCTTCATGAAATGGTTTTGACATCAATGAACCAATAACAGCGGCATCGATAATTGATCTAAGAGATCCAACTAATCCATTATAAAAATTTTGAATTATTAACTGATCTAGTATAGCATGGTGTGGACACTTTCTTAAGGGTTCTTTAAATCTTTCACATGCTTCATAAATAGATTCCGCTTCAAACTGATTAAAAGATGTAATATCATTTCTAAGCTTCGCAGTTTTTGATGGTGTAAAATATTTAGCAAGGAATTTTTGTGCTAAATCACCCCAAGTTCTAATAGATCCAGGTGCTAACGAATTCAACCACATCTTATATTTATCCCTCAGTGAGAAAGGAAATATCCTAAGTTTTTTTACATCATTTGATACACCATCGTATTTAAATGTAGAGCATAATTCTAGAAAATTGGCAAGATGTAAATTTAGATCTTCAGTTGGTGATTCCCCAAATTGCTTATTTGATACCATTTGGATAATAGCAAGTTTAAGCTCAAATGAGTTAGCCATTACAATAGGTTTTTGAATACTACAATGAAGTTCATCTACAGTAGGGTTGGCATAATCTCTTAAAGGTCTAAACTCTTGATGAATTTCAGCATTTTTATCATTTTGGTTTGCCATTTTTGTAATTTTTTTGGATTATTCAAGATTTTAATTTTTTTTTTGGTTTTTTTCGATTTTTCTAACAGTTCTCTCTAATTCATAATCGTAGGGCACTTATCCTTAAAAACGGGAATTATGCATATACTAACATAAAATAAAATAAAATTAAACACACAAAAAAAATACAATAACTTAAAATTTAAATAAGATTTTCTAAAAATAGAAAATTGCTTTTAAATCAATATATTTTTTACAATTTTCACTTCACTTCCCCAGCAATTGCGCCAAAAACTTGATCCCGAAATTTCTTATATGCAACAGTATAACAATAATTATGATTATATTTTTCACTTATATTTCCTTATTTCACAACAAAACCAAAAATGTGATCTTGAAAAAAAATAAGAATTTAACTTTTAATTTATATATATTAAGATACTACGCAAGTATACATATCATTATCAAGTAATATAAGACTTTTTGACTAAGACCTAAATATCGAACCCATAGGGAAGACATGCAATATGCACTTTTCGAGAAACTTTCTATTTTTAAAAAGACAATTATTTAAACTAAAAACTTTTTTGCAATAAAGAAAGTTTAATTAGTTTTGATAATTTTAATATTTTGATAAAAAAAGAACACAATTAAAAAGTTAACTTGAGTTTTTGTAGAAGAAATACACTAAATATGAAAATATTTTTCTCCTTATCATGAATTAGTAATAAGTATAGGAGTTTTGTTATGGAAGTATGCATATTGTGTTGTGCCAATTAGGAGCAATAATATTCTTTACCCTTACTAGAGATGCTATAACAAACAATGACTAATTTAAAGTTTAAATAGTTCTGAAGACCGGCTAGGCAGGGAAGATACTAGCTCTCACTCTAGAGTTCTCTCAATTCCCTCCACTTAGGGGCTAACATCTCGTATCTAAACCTAAAATAATAAACAAAGTTAGGGGCTTTAACCATTCACTTTAAATTCCTTTAACTATACACCCTTCAATGAATATTTCTCTATTTATTTACACTCAATCATATGAACTACATCTCATTCACACAAGCTCATGTGATTCTTTCCAATTGTTGACTGTGAGAATACCAGCGTGGTTCTTACATGTTCTCACAACAAAATTTAACATCTAGATTGGTCATATCAAGAAGTAAATGAAGTACATGGACTTAAATCATCACAACTTCTTCTAACATTATAGAACAATACTCTCCACAACTTCCATGCAACACTTAATTACTTATCATTTTAGGAAGAAAGATAAAGAAAACTACTCAGAATCTATGGAGAAAATAAAACAACACTTTAGTTTAAAAGTAGAAATCATTATCAAACCAACAACAAGTCTCAATTAAAACAAAAAGTAGTCTAAAATAAAAGATAAAAACTTATCTCCAGTACTCCACCAAACTCTTGAAGTTCTTTTCAAACTCTTCTCTTTTACAACACTCTTAATATAAAACTAAAATAAAAATGATAAATATGTGGTGCCTGAAAAACTCTCTAACTAACTCTTCAATTTTAGAATTTTCAAAATTTTCCCAGTACTTTCAAGACCCTTTTCAAAGTCTCAATCTTCCTTCTTTTATAATTCTCCAAAAGGTGCCTTGGTATTCTTCAAAATGTGTCTTTATTCAATGTATTTCCCCAAGAGATGCATCCTTTTGCAATAATTTTCATCCTTGGTGGTTGTAACCACCTATTAAGCCAATAGGTGCCTCAAAAACCTCTTCAAAATTCACAAAAATTGAGTTTACTCAACCAATAACTGCCACTGACGCTTAAGCATGGTGCCTCTGACGCTTAGGCGCGGCCTTCCCTGTTTAACCAATGCTCAAGCACTGGATCTGTCGCTTAGGCGCCAAAACACTTTTGCGCATTTTTCACCTATTTGATCCAAATTTGATCTTTTTCGCTCCTTTATGCATTTTTCACCTTTTTACCTGTACCTGAAAGAAAACACAAAAATACCCTCTATTAAAGCACAACATCTCAAAAATAGGTATAAAAATGTGTCTTAAAACACTATATTTTAGGCGTATCAGATAAAGCCAAAGGCGCACTTTAAGAGATTCATTTTAAGGTCATACTGTTGTAACCATTTGAACACGATCCTCAAATCGTAGAAATGGTCTATTTTTTTTTTGCTCTTGATGACCAAATCATCCCCGTAACATTCCACTTGATTGTGAATGAGATCATCAAAAACATTTTTCATGCACGTTGATATGTTTTTCCAACGTTCTTCAATCCAAACGGTATCATTATGTAGCAGAAAATCCCAACAGGTGTTTGAAGACTGTAAGTGTTGCATCCTGGGGAGTCATCTTGATTTGGTTGTATTTCGATGATCCGTCCATGAAAGAGAAAATCTCATGTGTCGAAGCGATATTCACCATCATTTCTGGTATCATTAATGGGAATTCATCTTTTGGAAACACTTTGTTCAAATCCCTGAAGTCGACACAAACACAGATTTGTCCATTTTTCTTCTTAACTGCGATAATGTTGGCTAGCCATGTGGGGTATTGCTCTTCTTTTACAAAGTGAGTGTCTATTAATTTCTTCACTTCGGCGATGACTTGCTTCTCTATTTTGAGGCGCATTCTTCTGGGATCATGTTTCACTGTGGTCATTTCTTCTTCTACCAAAAGTTTATGAACTGTAACCTCTTTCGATAGTCCTGGCATTTCATCATAGCTCCATGAACTAAAATCTTTAAACTCCTTCAATAGTTTGATCAATTTTAAAGATTTTTCATCGTTGAGTAGAGGACTTATAAATGTAGGTTGGGGTTGCTCTTCAGTCCCGAGGTTAATTTCCTTCAATTCATCGACAGCCAATTTAATTTCCTCCTCAAATTCTGGCAGAGCATCTTCTAATAGATGATTAGTAGAGTCATCCTCCACATCAAGGAAATCCCCTTCCAATTCAACAATAACAACCATGCAAAATTCTGAATCATCGACTGATCTTACTGTACCAAATCCTAGACCCTCTTTCGAGTTTGAAGTTCAACTTTTAACATTCCATATTTTTTTAAAAAGTTGTAATTTATCTTTCGGCATTCGTTTTTGCAATTTTCCATGTTAAATTAACTTTCTACACAAGGCAAAAAATAACCAAAAGGCAATCCCATTAATTCATTAGGATCATCATCAAGTTTGCAAGTTTTTTAAGATCAGTAGATGTAGAAGCACGATAAAACTTGATCAGCTTTGAACCAACGCTACAGACTTCCTTGACCTCTAAACTCTCGATCTTTTGAGGGAGAATTGGAGTAAGGGTCATGGTGTTCACATAGTGGTTTATCTGATCATACATTGTCTCATCTTCTAAGGATATCTCGTACTGAGGTTTCTTCTATTTTTTCATCATTATTTCATCTTCGGAACTGTCTTCATCACCAATGTTGATGGTTGGCCTAGTCCGTTCAACGATTAATTTGATTCTTCCTCATCCATGTCCCCGGCCTTGACCTGGGGTGCGTAAACTAAAAGAACCCCCACCAATTTATTATAAAATAATGGTGAAAGATCGATGAAGCGGAATTGAATGGCCCTGCCATTGTATTTCTTCTAAATCTTCACTTTTGTTTGTCACAGTTTCACGAGAGAAGACAATTTTCTTTGGAGGCACATAGTAAGCGGCATCTTCATGAATACCAACTTTATGCACTAAAAACGACTATAAATCTCCCTTGATGTAATTCTCTTGTTCCTCTTTGTAGTACTTAATACATTGGTGTAGAGACGACGTAACCATGTTGTGTTCATGAGTCCATGGTCGACCAAGTACAGCATTAAGAGAGGACTCGGTGTGGATGATGTGGAATTTTAGCGGTTGTCACTAGTTCTCCAACCTTCATAAGTAATGTAATTGATCCAAGGAATCTCTCTCCCTTTTGGTTAAATCCTCTTAATATCATTTTATTGGTCGTAAGCTCTTGGGCTTCAATGTCCAAATAGGTCAATGTCCGTAGACTCATCAAGTTGAGTGATGCTCTTGGATCTAACAAAACTCTAGACAACACAAATCTGTCAATGTTAACGGAGATGTAGAGCGGACGATTGTGGTAGGTGGTACCGAGCTGCAAGTCTTCATCTGTGAAGGTCACCCCAGGCTATTCCTTCAAGGAACAAACTTCATTCGAGTATGTGCTGGCCAGCTGGGCTAAACAGATCTCTGGGTCGAGCAATACTGTAACCAGAGACTCTCTCATCTATTTTGATAGGATTAGAGCGTCGTAGATGCTTAATTTGGTCGGCAACTTCTTAAGATGAGCTAGAAAGTTTTAATCCACTTTGTATAATCCTCCAATTTTCTCTTAGTTATGTGGTTCTCCAACTTGTGGAGGTGGGGGTAGCTCTTCTCAAGTTAATATTTATTATTCTTTATCTGTTAGAGCTATTCCTGGAAGTAATACTCTCCCACTCCTTAAGTTCACTTCTGTCACTTCTTCTTCTTGAGATATCAATGTTGAATCTTCCGATGTTTCTTCTTCGTTAGAAAGATCTAGGTTAATAGAAAATGGTGCATCTTGGCGCTCGAGGATTGGTTCCTCACTCCCAGCGCTGTCGTAAGCGGCATCGTCAATGTCTTCTTTGGTCTTGTTAGCGAGTTCATCAGACTCAAGTACAATTTGAGGATCATTTTAGGAATCGAGATTGAGGCTAGATTGGTCAAAATCAATTATGTTATCACCAAAAATAGTTAAAATGTAGCTGGAATCATGATTATTATATTCATAGGACCCTGAAAGGGTAAGAAAATAATCATACAAAACTAGGGGTTCGAGGATTTTCTTCCCCGAATCTGAGACAACCAATCTAGTAGAGGCAGACCCTATTCTACCCGACATGCTATCAATCTTTGTGGTAGTGCTCTTCTTCTTCTTTATCTTTGACGACGACGAATCTCTTAGTGAAATCTTCATCTCAGGCTTGGCAGACTGAAGACTCTGAACGGAGGCTTGTTTTAAAGCATTCTGAATTTAGTTCAAAACCCTCTTGAGCTTGTTCCAAGTCTTACTCCATCCATCTATTCGAGTATACATGTTAATCGGAGAGATTGGCTCCGCCGAAATCATATTTATGGAACCTTTTTTATGTTCTTTTAAATATTCTTTTCGGATCGTTATATTCCCTTCTTTAAGGTTCTTCTCGGGTCTTCAAAGATCATAACTTCTTTTCCCTTAGCAACAGCGGGAACAACAGGCTTGGTAGGTGTCATGGTGGCAATAGTCTTGACCTTCTTGTAAGAAGGAAAATCTTGAAGGCAGTTCAAGTTAAACTCGGCAGACGATTCTTGAACCTCTAGAGCGACGACTTTCATTATAAAGAACAGGTCTTTTTTGAGAATGACCACGAGATCTTCAAATCCTGTTCCAAAATTGAAGATGGCAGTGACATTGCGAGCATCGCGACTTGTCGGCAGGTTGTAGGAAAAAAGTGAGCATGGGTACGCCATTGCAGCAGCTTTAAAAAGAGAAAGCTCTGGGTTAGCTATTTAGCCAATACATCATAATCTTAGTGCAAGCACTACAATTTAACAGATGTCAATCTGTAGACCGGATATGTCTTTATATAGTTTGTGAGGATTTTAAAAATTTTTAGTAAAAGTATCTTAAAAGTAAAAACATTTAATTATAAGAAAATTTCAAAGTGCGCGCAGCACGACGCAATCTGATTTAACTTACAAAATAACAAATCCAGTCGAAAAGGAGATGTGAACTATTTAGAACCCAGTGCGTGACTAACTTAACAATGCACAATTCCCAGGTGGAACTAGTCCACCAACACACCTATTGGGGGTTTGACCCCACAGAAAGTTTAAAAAGTCGTTAGTGGCCTCCTAGACCTCCCTGTTCAAAGGTGGTTGAACAGACTGTCCTATTTAATAAACTAAGAAATATATGACATATGTTTGGTGTGCAAAACCATTTTATTTGCCGACAAATTTCCCTATTTAATATGAAAAATTAGATAGGGTTTATATTAAGTTGGGTTCGAACAAGCTTCCTATAAGGGCAAGCCCCTATAGTTAATTACTTCTTAGATAACCAAATTCACCTAAGAAAACTCTCGATAAAAATCAAGAAATATTATCTTCAAAGAGGTCAAAAGGACAAAGAGGTGTGAAATGGGAATAGCTTAAATTTAGAACATTTTATTATAGAATCCAAAGGAGGAAGAACTAGGGGATGTCATAGATCCGGAGGAGAACCTCAATGACTTCCCAGTCTATCCTATCATTTGGCTTCAGTTTTGTGGAGAAATTTATTTGACTGTTTTATCCTGCCAATTTTATTAGTCAGGGCTAACATTCATGTGGAACAATCACACAAATAGCCTGGAAGATGTGAGAATTTAATTCGTGACAAACGACAACCTCAGAATCCTAAGACGAGTTAGAGCTTATATTATACAGCAGAGCTGTACAAAGGCCTAAAGATGAGTTGATGGTTTATGTTACATAAGCAAACAACCTTGAAGTCCTATGGCTTTGGTTGTTTAATTCTAAGGAAGGAATGGTTTAGCTGGGGAAGGCAGGTTTTGCTGTTGAAGATGGTTGTGCTGCCCAACATGCTAGCTCCAAGCTCCTCGTCGTGGCGAGTTTAAGTTTTCTAGTGTGTCAAGATATGATGTCAAATCAGTTAGCCCTATGGTTGTAGTTCTTTAAATGTTATGGGGCATATTAAAGTTGATTAGATCGACACCGGTTAGGATCCTACGGTTCTCTCGTTCTGATACCACTATTTTTTATCAAATTCACTTAGTCTAAATGAATTTACTAAACTCAACTTAATGAGTTCCATACTTTCATTTAGACCGTGGGAAGCCTTTTTAGCAACCGTAGGTTACCTCCTCTGAGGGATTCCCGATCATCTGATAGAAACGTCTTAATTTAATTGCAATTGTTGTTTTAGAGGATTGTGATTAAATTTTGAGTTATCTTATATTTTGAATGTTGTGGGGCTGAATTTTATCTTGGTTCATTTTAGTTTTAGTTTTGTTTTTGGTTTTTAGGCTATCCTATCAGTTTTGGTTTTTGTGCAGGGTGGTATCATTGTTTAACATGCAAGTTTTGTAAGCATAAAATTACAGTGTGGAAAGTATAGAAAAAGACGGTACTATAAACTGTAAAAGCGTACCTGATGAGTCTTCTCGTTCCACCACATGAAACTCTAAATGCATATAAGGGCATTTTATGTAAAATAAAAAAATAAGGTATTGGTGATCTATCAAAATCATAAATCATATCATGGTGAGCACCTATTAATTTTACTAAGGATGATTTCATTAAGCAAAACATGTTAGGTTTAGTAGACCTCCAAGGTAGCCAAAAGGTCGGGAGAAAGAAGCAGGTCCATGCTTCCCTTTCACCGCCTTGTGGAAAGTCTCGAGCTCATTTAAACTTATTATGTTGCTTAATAACTCATCCTGTAAATAACTTTAATGCTCAGTGAACATTGAAGTTTCCATTATCCCTAAGAGTAGGGGAATCATGACTTGTAATTTAATTTTAGAATTATGTAGGTGAAGAACCTTAAAGGGGCAAGTTAGTGTTATTGAGATACTTATCCAATTTTAGCTTTAACTTGGGCTCTTAGTTTTCAATTTCTAGTTACATACACTTTTCTAATCCTCATTTAATCAAATTTGATTTAGCTTAGGTCACTACTAAGCCCTTAAGATCCTGGTGATGTCTTAATAATTTTTAAGAGAAATTGAATTTTAAGTAATGATGATTTATTATCAAAACTTTTGAATGTCATATAAACATCAAATAGGGGTAGTAAATTAATGAGTTATTCACACCCAAAACTATACCCTTAAGTCTAGGATCATTTAATTTGGCACACTTCAAAGATTTAATAATCTAAGAAATTTCAAATTTATCCTTAACTTGGAAAAAGTAATATTGCTTTCTACAAATTAATCCCTTATGTTTCAATCATCCAAATATGTTAATTAAGATCAAAGGTTGCCCATTTCCTTTCTTGAAATAAGCCTAAGTGTTAATTAAGGCCAAATTTCCAAAATTACACTTTTGCCCTTAAGGCTCTATCACTTCATAATTCATCGAAGTTAATTCAAATGACTTTAGAATTTTCATCCCACCTTAATCATGGGTTAATTAAGACATAAGAGGGGAAAATGTGATTTTTCAAAATTTAATTTAATTTATATAATTATTAATATGCAAAAATAGGATTTTTCAAAGAAAATTCAACAACTTAATGAAGCCAAAGCCTAATCCATTGAAATATTTATTAGAGGTAGAATTAGACCATAGAAACACTTGGGCCAAAGTTCATGATTTTTTAGTTTTATTTGAATTATCAGAATTATTTTAATTTTTGGAGTATTATTTAATTATAAAATATTTTAAATATGTGAAATTAAGTTTTATATTTTTTATTAAATCCCTCTAATGTCAAGGAACCTAAAGAAATAAATTTTATATTTTTCTGATTTTTCTTTGAACTTTGGAAATTATTTAAGTGAAAATTAAGAAAAATCATTTTTAGCCTTTAAAAAACTATTTTAAGATTAAAAATTCATTNATTTTTCAAAATTTAATTTAATTTATATAACTATTAATATGCAAAAATAGGATTTTTCAAAGAAAATTCAACAACTTAACGAAGCCAAAGCCTAATCCATTGAAATATTTATTAGAGGTAGACTTAAACCAGAGAATCACTTGGGCCAAAGTTAATGATTTTTTTAGTTTTATTTGAATTATTAGAATTATTTTAATTTTTAGAGTATTATTTAGTTATAAAATATTTTAAATATCTAAAATTAAGTTTTATATTTTTATTAAATCCCTCTAATGTCAAGGAACCTAGAGAAATAAATTTTATATTTTGTTTGATTTTTCTTTGAATTTTGGGAATTATTTAAGTGAAAATTAAGAAAAATCATTTTTAGCCTTTAAAAAACTATTTTAAGATTAAAAATTCAATNTTTTTGTTTGATTTTTCTTTGAATTTTGGGAATTATTTAAGTGAAAATTAAGAGAAATCATTTTTAGCCTTTAAAAAACTATTTTAAGATTAAAAATTCAATATCTTCACTTAGAAAATTTGGAAAATTATTCCAATTGCTCAAAAAAGCTTAAGAAATAATTTATAATATTCTCATGAATTTTCTTAATTTTGTGATTTTTATTATTTTTTAAATTATTTAAATATTTAAAAACATGCTTAAAAATGAAATTTTTATTTTAATTAAAATTTTATTTTTACAAAATTCTCCTGATCATAGAGGACTCCCAAAACTAATTTTAATAATTTTTTTATTTATATTTTAATTATTAAAAATTATTTTAGTGTCAAAAATGCCATTTAACTTAGACAATCAAGTTAAGTTATCAAATAAGCCTCAAATGTTTTAAAATTTTAATGGGGAGTTCTATAAACTTTAGATCACGGTGAAGATTAAAAATCAAGTCATTTAGATGTTTATTTTTTCCAAACAGAACCATAAATTTTCTTTGTGTTTTAGGGTTTTGTGAGAGTTAAGTTTGTTCTTAATGACTTGGCCCATGAAAAATTTTCCAAAGGGTTTTCTAGTCACAATAAACCTCCCAAAATTTCTTTGGATTTTTCTAAGCAGCATGCTAATTATTATGATTAAGTTATGCAAATAATAGACATAAAATTAAAAAATATGGATCTTTGTCTAGAGGTCTTTTCTGACCTTAGAAAAATCAAAGAATATTTCCCATGATAGAGGCAACAACATGCCAAAATATCAAGCCATGGTGAAATGTCTACATGCATGGAGAGTTAAAAGACTGAAAATCCTATTTAATTAATTAAAAATAAACATGCATCAAATAAACTTCAAACCATTTTCACATTGTTCCCCTCTATTCACTAAGCAAGAGGGTTTTTTTATTTTATTTTTATTTTTTTTTTCTATTCAAAGATATGAATTTTTAAAGATCAAGCATTTAAATAAATAAAAAAATACCCCATTTTTCTACTTAACCATGGGGCGCTAACTGGATCCTAGGCAGCTCCATACGGCGACGTGACGTGCTCCCATTTGTTGGGCTTTCCACCCTGGCATGCCACGTGGCTTACGGTTCATGCACCAAGAGTTCATCCGGCTAGATCTCGTCCGTTAACAAGATAAACTCATGATCGGACGACTCCTCATCATCGTCCCCAAGTGACCTAACCCAAGAACCGTCCACACTAAAACCTTAAGATCTCTCTCTAGGCTCAACCAAATCTCATGGGGTTTGTTCTTAGAGCTTCATCGACTCAAGACAAACCTATCTATATAGATTATATGGTATGAAATATAGTAAATTTGTATGGAGAGTACAAATAGGCTTGGATTAGGGTTAAGGTTCAATACCTTTGTCTGAGAGGGGATGTCTCAATCAGATGGTTGTAGTAGCTTCGATTGGGTCCAACAAAACTTCAGATGAAGTCTCATGCCCTGGTGAATTGCCTAGGTATGAAATCAACCAAGCTTAATTTCAGTTGTTGATTGAAGTCTATACTAGAGGCTATTTGAGAGGGGGCTTTTATGGGGATCAACTCCTCTAACTATGGTGATGGTGTGTGCACAATTAACTGAGATTTGATTTAGTGTAGAGCTGTGGGGAAATATGTCCTGATTTCAACTAAAACTATGACCTCAAAGTTGAACTCACACAGAGGGGACTAGAGGGAGAAAATGGTGGGCTTTAACTGAGGAGGTCTTAGGGAGTATTTGGAAGCAAATTGGCAGAGTTTCCTTAAGAAGATTTCAGCTCTCCCCCATTGTCCATGGAGGTGGGCTTTAAATATAATGGCCTAGGCTGGCTTCCAGGGCCAATTTGGGGGTGGAAAATATTTCTTATGTGAGGTCAGAGAAGCCCTAAAGAGCAGTTGAGTTGATATCGCCTCTAGGTTTGAATTGGGTTGAATTTGTGGATGGCGGCTCAAGGTTTGGCCATTTTCTGGCTACCAAGGTGGTTGGTCGGCCAGGGATTGGTCACCTCCTGGCTTAGGAAGGTCAGGGGATGGCTAATGATGATTAACTCCCTATGTTAAGTGATGATGGTGGAGATATTTCAAGTTAAGTCCAAAAATGGGTTAAAATCCTTTAATTTGGCGATCCATTGTTCCATAGCATGCTTTGATGGATTTAGAGTGGTTTAGCCAGGTCCTTAGGAGGAGCTTAGTGCCTGTGGTATCATTTTATTGGTGTCCTTGACATGACTAAGTCAAATTTGGTTAAAGGGTTCAATTTGGGTCAAAATGGCTAGATGTTGGGTATAAGTTAGGCTAACCATGTCAATTGGCCCAATTGATTGATAAATTTGATGTAGAGGATTGTAATGAAGAGTTTAGAAATGATTTAGAGTGATTTGAGTTGTTTTGAGGGTTGAATTTGGAGGATCTTGATCATTTTGTCAATTTGGCCATGTTGGAATATACTTGGGTCTACATTAGGCTAGGCTTGGGCTAAGTCCAAAGTGATTGTTTAAAATGGTCAATAGGAATATTCTGAATTTGATGTCTTACAAGAATTTTGAGGTACGATCAATTTAGAGGGATTTTGAGGCTAGGGTAATCAATTTTGGGCAAAGTTAATCAATCTAGGGCTAAGGTAACCAATTCCAATTTTGGGGCTAAGGTAATCAATTTGGTGGGATTTTGAGGTATGGTCAATTTAGGGTAAAATTGGGGCTTTTGGACTTAGGTCAAAATTAAACGAAATTGAGGCCTCACCAAAGCCAATTTAAGGTCAATTTTGATGTGTAGGATAGTTATGAAGAGATTTTAACATAAATTGTGGCAAATTGAGTAGGTTATGGGTTTCAATTTGGTGGGATTAAGTCATGTAGCTAAAATTGGGAATTTGACTTAGATTAAAATTAGGCTCAACGCATGGGCCAATTAAGCTTGGATTTGGATTAAATTGGTCATATGAAAGGTGAATTTAATTTTAGGATTGATATTGAAGAATATTGGGCCCAAATTGATGGACATCTGAGATGAATTTGCGGAAATTGGGCCTTTAAAGGCAATTTGGGGGTTTTAGTCAAAATGATTAAATTGGCCAAATTAAGTTAAATTGATGGGTCCAAATTGGTTTTGGAGACATTTAGTGTGATTTTAGTGGTCCCGGGAAAGTTTGCGGTGCCAAGGGTATTTTGATAATTTTGGTAATTTTGGGTGATTTTAGGTAATTTAAGCATTTTCAAAAGGTTTAAAATGATTTTTGAACAAGTTTGATGAATTTGAGGATTTTGACCAAATTTGGGATTCGGGGGTGTTTAGGTAATTTGGGTAGATTTGAGGTGAAAGGTAAAATTGAGTATTTTAGTAGGGTTGTGATATCAACCACCCTACATGAGCTATGGACCAATGGAATCCTCATTTGGGTCCTCTATGTACGGGTCTTAGCTAAACCCTAGCCTAGGGCTAATGGTTTTGAGCGACCATCTACATGAGTCTCCCAAAGGATCAAGGGATCAAAGTCAACAAATATTGGGTTTATGGTTGTGAGGGATTGTGAGTGAGAGTGAGTGAAAGTGAGTGCCTTAGCTCCAGCACCTAGGGTCAACCCTAAGGGCGAGCAGTCCTATGGGAACTCACCTTGAGCTCTCCTATATTGACCCCACCTACTAAGTGCTAGAGGTTAGGAACAATATGTGGAACTTCAAGTTGAGCATAGAGGAGTGTAGAATTTCTAATGGTGAGGGTTCATTTTCTAGTTTTCTAAGAATAGTCAACAAGAAAGATCTATGGCTAGACCCTAGGCAACTAAAGAGGGAAAACTAAACCACAACCAAAAGAGAGGAAACCAAATGGACCCCCAATAGGTGTGGTGTGTTGGGCAAGCTCACCAAGCGTATTAGCGTTGACCAACAAGATTAACAAAACCAACACAGACTCCTAAGTCAACATACTTAGAAGGAGGTGTAGAATTGTGTGTGCTATTTTTTTCCGCTGGGGAATTAGCAAGTGAATTTTTTATCGAAGTTAAGAAGTAGGAACTCTCGCTGAGGACTGGAGAGTGGGTTTCAGTTATCAAGTTTCAGGAATTTATAGAGAATGGGAATCAATATGTAAGTGCTGACCCCAGGGTGGGAATTAAAATTTAGGTATTGATTCCAAAAAGAGAGTCAGAATTTAGGTACCGACCTCAAAAGAAGGGAACCATAATTTAGGAAATGATCCCAAAATGAGAATTGAAATTTAGGTATCAATATGAAAAGGAGGATCGAAAGTTAGGGACCGACCTCGAAGCGAGGGAATCAGAAGTTAGGGACTAATTTCAAAACAAGAATTGAGATTTAAGGATCAAATCTCAAGAAGAGGACCGAAAGTTAGGGACCAACCTCAAAGCGAGGGAATCAAAAGTTAGGGATTGATTCCAAAATGAGAATTGAAATTTAAGGATCAAATCTCAAAAAGGGGATCAAAATTTAGGGATTGACCTCAAAGCGAGGAAATCAGAAGTTAGGGACTAATTCCAAATTGAAATTGAAATTTAAGGATCAAATCTCAAAAATAGGATCGGAAGTTAGGGACCAACTTCAAAGCGAGGGAATCAGAAGTTAGGGACTGATTCCAAAATGAGAATTGAAATTTAAGGATCAAATCTCAGAAAAGAGGATCAAAAGTTAGGAACCGACCTCAAATTGAGGGAATTAGAAGTTAGTGAATGATTCAAAAATGAGAATTAAAATTTAAAGATCAAATCTCAAAAAGAGGATCGGATGTTAGGGACCGGCCTCAAAGTGAGGGAATCAGAAGTTAGGGACTGATTCCGAAACAATAATTGAAATTTAAGGATCAAATCTCAAAAAGAGGATCGGAAGTTAGGGACTGACCTCAAAACGAGGGAATTAGAAGTTAGGAACTGATTCCAAAACGAGAATTGACAGTTAAGGATCAATCTCAAAAAATAGGATCGGAAGTTAGGGACTGACCTCAAAGCGAGGGAATCAGAAGGTGAGGACTGATTCCAAAACAAGAATTGAAATTTATGGATCAAATCTCAAAAAAAGGATCGAATGTTATGGACCGACCTCGAAAAAAGGGAATCAAAAGTTAGGGCCTGATTCCAAAATGAGAATTGAAATTTCAGGATCAAATCTCAAAAAGAGGATTGGAAGTTAGGCACCGAACTCAAAGCGAGGTAATCAGAAGTTAGGGCCTGATTCCAAAACAAGAATTGAAATTTAAGGATCAAATCTCAAAAAGAGGATCGGAAGTTAGGGACCGACCTCAAAGTGAGGGAATCAGAAGTTAGGGCCTGATTCCAAAATAAGAATTGAAATTTAAAGATCAAATCTCAAGAAGAGGATCAGAAGTTAGGGACCGATCTCAAGCGAGGGAATCATAAGTTAAAGACTGATTCTGAAAAGAGAATCAAAATTTACAAAGAGTTTGTGGTGTTGAACCCATAGATATGTGTTATGTGAAAAGGTTGACATTGTTTAGGAAGATATGTGAAATTTTGAGAGATTTAGTGCAGACAATGATGGTCGTGTTGCACGAGCAAAGAGTAAGAGACCTCGAAGTCGAGAGAATCAACTCAACATATTTATTTTCATTTCTTGTTGTTTTTATCATGTTTATTTTTCAAAATTTTTATTTCGTTGGTTGATTTCTTTTTTTTTAAAAGAGAGTTTTTTTAATTATATTTTTATTATTATCGTCAAATTTTTGTTGCTTCGTTCCTTGTTCATTGTAATCTCAAACTAACATATGGTTCGTGGCTTTTATCCATCACACCAAAAATGGGCAATTGAGCAAACAGACAAAATTTTGAAAGAGATTCCATTAATCTGCTCCAATAAATTTTACAGATTGAGCGTAGGCCAATGCCTCAAAAAGTACAATTATGCTGACTGCATCAAAGTACATCCGAAAATATCCCATGCCAAACACATATCATAGGCTGAGCACGTCTAACACATATCATGTCTGCTATGAAGAGAATGCAGTAAAAAGGAATCCTCTGAGTGTCTATCTCTGGTGAGGCAAGCTCTTGATCGAGCTGACTTTCTAAGCCACGCTCCAGGATAGAAGTTCAGTTTGCATGTGCTTAGAGGTGCAACCCTCTCATAGCTTGTACGACAGTAGTTCTTCCGATTTCGTGTCCGGTCAGAATCCATATGGCATTTTTTTGTCATCCATTCTTTGGAAAGTTACAGACACCCTACGGAATCGCACCCCTGGAATGCAGTGTTTGGCAATGTCTGCTCTATTTCCTTTAAGAACTAGCACTGACCCAACTGGTAGCGAAATTTCCACGGCTCCTCTGAATTCGCCCGGCCAATGATATCTATTTCTTTTCCAAATAGGATGTTGCTCTTTCTCATGAATAAGACCATGCAAAAAGGCCTCACAAAGTCATGATGGTCAATGTGCGGAGGTATGAAATCTCCTTCATCATATATGTTGATAATACAACTGTTGGGAATACAGTCAGCTGGCAGTATGCTCCATCAGACCATTATTTTAATCATCCACTTTAACATGGGGGGGTAGCGGATCCACCTGATCATGTCTCAGAATCCCAAGAGGATTTCCTTGTCTATCGTTAGTGAAGTTGTAACAGCAACCACATTGTATGGTGATCCTGCCCTTTCCTCGCATCCACTTTCTTATCTCGGAATAGGTTCTTTCCATCAGTAGGCTTGCTAGACCCCTGTCTCTTAAATAAAAAATGCAGTTGAGAATATTTTGTTCATCGCTCTTGAAGAAGATCTTAGTATATAGCTTTAATCCTTCTAATATGTTGATGAACCTTCCTTGCACTTCTTCATAGATTTCAAAATACCTTTTGCTTACCTTACTCATCTTGTAGTATTCTGCCGTACTGATGATCGATGGTTGTTGGGGATGTTCCCTCATTTCAACATCGATGGGAATCTAGGCTGGTACTATCTCTATCTGTAGCGCAATGTATGGCTCTGCATCTGATGGGATATATGGCTCTGTACCCAACGGGACATATGGTTCTGCATCTGTCGGGTAATCAGCAGTCTGAAATCCATCATTAGATGATATGTATTCCTCCAAAGTATTGTATCATTCAAGGTGAAGGACATTGCAGTCCAAGCACTCCACGAATGCCCTTATAGCTGACGTACGTGCAGGTATCTCGGATTTGCAGGTTGGGCAACCTGTATAAAGAACATCTGAAGCTGGTAGTATCTCTGGCTTTGTAATGAATCTAGACTCATAGTCTATAGCAGGCAGGCTAGAAGAGGTCTCTCTCATGCCCGGATCATAGATATTTTCCTTAGAGATAAGTGTGAGCAAGCTCTCTGCCTCTAGCGTCTCCTCTCTTCCCGTAGGAAAGCCATATGCTTTCGGCGGTTAGCATTTCTACACTGAGTTCTCTGTAGCGGCGCATCTAGAAGTCTTTCATCATTTGCAGCAACTCGGCCTCCGATTGGAGTAGCTATCATAGAAGGTAGGCGACCGGTTCCCTCCATCGGGTTTTGCTGATCACATTTTTCCCCTTCAGTGAAGAACTATCTCTGGTGTCAAACCTTAGCAGTGATGGTAGCCCTTCCTTTTCCTGACGGCTAACCACGTCCATCAGGGGACCCTCATAGTCCATGTTGACTTGACTAAAGTCCATGTCAAAGTCTATGGTGCCGCCCTGCAACGCTCTTTCCTTGTTGAGTGCTAGTTTCTAGCCATATGTAAAAGCAAAGATCAGTCTTTGGCCTGACATTTCTCTGTAGACGATAGGAAAAATATCAGTGAGCTAAAATTTAGCGTGAACAAGAATAAAATAAAGTATTTTTTAAAGAAAATTTTTAGTTTATGTTGCTGAGAAAACCATTTATTTATGTATAAATTTTGTTTAATGTAGTAGAGTATCAATTTTAAAAGAGAAAATTGAAATGTGGAATTTCAAAACTTTTCATTATGTTGAAGTTAATTTTATTACAAAATTTTGGACCCGGTCACAGAAATTTTGCCAAATATATAACCCCCAAATAAATTAAATTTCAAATCAAGAGATGTCAAGCATTGTCAGGTTGCGTGTTATGTCTTCAACTATCGTCCAGTGATCGGCACCATGGGTCTTTCACCATGGAAATCTACTAGCTGGTAGGCTCCTCCTGTGTAGACCTTTTCTACGACAAATGGTCCCTCCCAAGTTGGCTTGAATTTTCCACCTATCTTGCAGCGTACAAGAATGGGTCTTTTGAGCACGAGGACAAGGTCACCAACTTTGAATGTCCTTGGGCAGACCAATTTGTCATGAGCTTGTACCACTTTACCTAGTAATGCTCCAAATATTGTTGTGTTTCTAGTCGTGTTCCCTCAAGACTCTCTAGTTCTTTAATCCTGAGTTTTGCATTTTCTTCTATTGTAAGCTGGTTGGCGACAGCGACTCTGAGAGATGGCGTCTGAACTTCTAACGGTAGCACGACATCGGACCCGTACACAAGCATGTAGGGTATGCATTGAGTGGGAGTTCTAAACGTCTTTTGGTTGGCCTGCAAAGCTTCTAATAATTTGTTGTGCCAATAGCTTTTGTTTTCATCCAGTGTTTTTCTTTAAAATTTGTACCAACATATTGTTGAAGGCTTCGGCCAGTCCATTTGCCCTGGGATAGTAAATTATAGAGTATATTCAGTCTATCCCATGTCGTTTTATGAAATTATTGATTTTGGTGCTTTTAAAGGCTGTCCATTGTCGGAAATTATTATTCGTGGTACTCCAAAATGGTAGACGGCTTGGATTTTGAAGAATTGAAGGACGTGTTGTGTCATGACCTCTCGTAATGGTACTTCCTCTGCCCATTTAGAAAAGTAATCCGTAGCGGCAAGTGTAAATCTGTGTCCTTTGCAGGATGGAGGGTTTATCAAACCTACTATATCCATGCCCCAACACTCGAATGGCCACGATGCAATGGTTGGGTGTAGCACATTCATAGGTTGGTGTAAGACTACCCCTTGCACTTAGCACTGGTGACATCTTCTAGTTGTATCCATGCAGTCAGACATCATTGCTGACCAATAATATTTGAGTCTCTTGATCTTCATTTTCATCTTAGGCCCTGACTGGTGAGTGTCACACAATCCAGCATGGACTTCTTTGACAATACTTTGTGCTTCAGCCCTGCTCAAACATCGTAGCCACATTTGATCGAACGATCTTCTGTAGAAGACGACCCCCACTAGAGCGTAAGACATAGCTCTGTTTGTGATGTGGTATGCTACTGACCTGTCTTCTAGAAGCTTTTCAGTATGCAAATATTCTATTAATGGCTTGCTCCAATCTTGATTGATATCAGCAACTGCATACATCATTTCTTCTTCTTTCCCAAGCTTGTGTAGGGTTTCGAGGTCAATTCAAGATAAAACTTGTCTTCCTTGTATTGTGACATCAATGGAATCCTCTGAGGGACATGCCAATTCTTTTGCGAGTTTCGCTAGGGCGTCAGCATGAGCATTATCTCCCCTAGTAATCCAGTAGAAATTTATATTGGGAATCTGCTCCAGCAGCTTCATTGCATATCAGTGATATTCTGCTACTCATGGTTTTAAAATCTTATATTGTTCAACGACTTGCTGGATGACGAGTAGTGAGTAGCCATAGATGGTAATGTCTGTTATGTCCATCAAGATTGCCAAATCTAATATGGTGATTAAGGCTTCATATTCTGCTTCTTTGTTGGCATATGGCTTTGTCAGGTGGTATGAGAACCTCAACATATCCTTATCTGGCGTGATAAAGATCAAACCAGTACATTCTTTGCCTGATATAATTTTGCCTGATCCTTTGTCCTTTTTGGCCGAAGAAGCTCCGTCGAAGTACATCTCCCAGCATTGCACACTGGAGAATTCCATTTGTAGTATCTGCTCATCTGGTAGTTCATCATTAAGAGGGGACCCAGCTGGAAGTGGGTGTGCAACAAAAAAGTCTGCTAAAATCTGTCCCTTGATAGCACGGAGGGGAATAAAAGTTATATCAAATTGCAATAAAATCATTGACCATCTTGCTAGACGTCCACAGAGTGGTGGTCGAGTCATCAAATATTACAATGGATTGACTTTTGAAATAAGGGTAATCTTATGAGAAAGCATGTAATGTCTAAGTTTTTGGGCAAAGAAAATTAACTCTAGACAATGCTTCTCAATAAGTGGATACCTTATCTCCGTCAGTATTGGGCGGCAACTCAAGTAGTAGAGTGTATTTTCTTTACCCTCATCATTGACTTGGGCTAAGAGGGCTCCAAGAGAGTCGTCTAAGGCCACGATATAAAGTATCAATGGTTTCCCCGGGATAGGGGCTACCAAGATAGGGGGTGTCGTTAAATATTGCTTAACGTCCTCGAAGTCCCACTAGCATTTCTCTTCCCAAAAAAATTTGGCATCTTTTTTAATTAATGCAGAGAAGGGCTGACACCTACCAGAGAGATTAGAAATAAAAAGTCTCAGATATGCCAATTTTCCTTAGAAGGAATGTAGTTGTTTCAAGGTACTAGGAGGAGGCATTTCCAAAATAACATTAATCTTATCTGGGTCAATCTCAATTCCTCGATGACAGACAACGAATCCTAAAAATTTTCCTGAGGTAACGTCAAAGGCGCACTTTAAGGGATTCATTTTAAGGTCATAATGACGTAACCGTTCGAACATGATCCTCAAATTTTACAAATAGCCTATTTTTCTTTTGCTCTTGATGATTAAATCATCCACGTAGCATTCCACATGTTTGTGAATGAGATCATCAAAAATATTTATCATTGCACGTTGATATGTTGCTCCAGCATTTTTCAATCCAAATAGCATCACTGTGTAGCACAAAATCCCGATAGGTGTTCTGAAGGCTGTAAGTGCTGCATCCTCGAAAGCCATCTTGATTTGGTTGTATCCTGATGATCAGTCTATGAAAGAGAAAATCTCATGTGTCGAAGAGATGTCCACCATCATTTCTAGTATCGGTAATGGGAATTCTTCTTTTGGACACGCTTTGCTCAAATCCCTGAAGTTGACACGAACGGATTTGTCCATTTTTCTTCTTAACTGGGATAATGTTGGCTAACAACGTAGGGTGTTGCTCTTCTTTTACAAAGTTAGCGTCTATTAATTTTTTCACCTCAGCAATGACTTGCTGCTCTATTTTAAGGCACATTCTTCTAGGAGCTTGTTTCACTGGGGTCATATCTTTATCTACCCCGAGTTTATGAACTGCAACCTCTACTGACAGTCCTGACATTTTTTCATAGCTCCATGCGAAGCAATCTTTAAACTCCATCAACTGTTTGATCAATTCTGAAGACTCTTCATGGTTGACTAGAGAACTTATAATGTAGGACGGGGTTGATCTTCAGTGACGAGGTTAATTTCCTTCAATTCATCGACAATCGATTTAATTTCCACCTCAAATTCTAGCAGAGCATCTTCTATTAGCTGATCAGTAGAGTCATCCTCCATATTGAGGCAATCCCCTTCCGATTCACCAGAAACAACCACACAAAATGTTGAATCATCAACTGGTCCGATTATACCAAATCTGAGACCCTCTTTTGAGTTTGGAGTTCGACTTTTAACATTCCATAATTTTTCAAAAAGTTGTAATTTATCTTGCGGCATTTGATTTTGCAAATTTCCATGTTGAATTAACTTTTTTATGCAAGGCAAAAAATAACCAAAAGGCAATTCCATTAATTCATTAAGATCATCATCCATGCTTACATAATTTTTAAGATTAGTAGAGCTAGAAACATGATAAAACTTGATCGGCTTTGAACCTACGATACAGAATTCCTTGACCTCTAAACTCTCGATCTTTTGAGGGAGAATCGGAGTAAGGGTCTTGGTGTTCACATAGTATTTTATCCAATCATACATCATCTCATATTCCCTTTTCTCTGCATCTTCTAAGGAAATCTCGTACTGAGGTTTCTTCTATTTTGTCATCATTATTTCATCTTCAGAACTGTCTTCATCACCAATGTTGATAGTTGGCCTAGTCCGTTCAACAGTTAAGTTGATTCTTCCTCATCCACGTCCCCGGCCTCGACCTTAGGCACGTGAACTAAAAGTACCCCCACAAATTCATTGTAGAAAAATGGTGGAAGATCAATTAAGCAGAGTTGAATGGCCCTGCTATTGTAATTCTTCTGAATCTTCACTTTTACTTGTCACAATTTCATGAGAGAAGACAGTTTTTTTAGGTGCGTAGTAGGCGACGTCTTCATGAATACCAACTTCAAGCACCGAAAACGGTTCTAAATCTCCCTTGATTGAATGTTGTTATCCCTCTTTGTAATACTTGATGCATTGGTGTAAAGACGATGGAACCATGTTGTGTTCATGAATCCATGGTCGATCAAGTAAACCATTGAAAGTGGTCTCGACGTCGATGATATGGAATTTAGCGGTTATCACTAGTTCTCCAACCTTCATAAGTAATGTGATTGATCTGAGGGCTCTCTCTCCCTTTTGCTTAACATCATTTTATCAACCGTAAGCTCTTGGGCTTCAATGTCCAAATAGGCCAATCTTTGTAGACTCATCAAGTTGAGTGATGCTCCTGGATCTACTAAAACTCTAGACAACACAAATCTGTCAATGTTAACGGAGATGTAGAGCAGAAGATTGTGGTTGGCGGTACCGAGCAGCAAGTCTTCATCTGTGAAGGTCACCCCAGGTTATTCCTTCAACGAGCAAACTTCATCTGAGGATGTACTGGCCAATTGGGCTAAACAGCTCTGAGTCGAGCAAGGTTCTAACCAAATAAACTCGCATCTCCTTTGATAGGATCAGAGTGTCGTAGATGCTTAATTTGGCTGGCAACTTCCTAAGATTAGCTAGCACGTTGTAATCCACTTTGTACAATCTTCCAATTTTCTCTTGGTTATGCAGTTCTTCCACTGGTCTAGGTGGAGGTAGCTCTTCTCGAGTTAATATTTATTTTCCTTTATCTGTTGGAGCTATTCTTGTGGGTAATACTCACCCACTCCTTAAGTTCACTTCTGTAACTTCTTCTTCTTGAGAAATCATTATTAAATCTTCCAGTGTTTCTTCTTTGTCAGAAATATCTACGTTAATGGAAAGTGGTGCATCGTGACACTCGAGGATTAGTTCCTCACTCTCGGCGCTCTCATAAGAGGTATCATCAATGTCTCCTTTGGTCTTGTTAGCGAGTTCATCAAACTCAAGTACGATTTGAGGGTCATATTGGGAATCAAGATTGATGATAGATTTGTCAAAATCACTTACGTTATCACCAGAAATATTTAAAACGTAGCCAAAATCATGATCATTATATTCATAGGTCCCCAGATGGGGTAAAAAGATAATCATACAAAGTCAGGGGTTCGAGGATTTTCTTCCCCGAATCTGAGATAACCATTCTAGTAGAGGCAGCCCCTATCCTACCCCACGTGATATCAATCTCCGTGGTAGTGTTCTTCTTCTTTATGTTTGAAAATGACAACTCCTGGTGAAATCTTCATCTCGGGCTTGACAGACTGAAGACTCTGAACAGAGGCTTCTTTTGAAGCATTTTGAATTTGGTTCAAGTCCCTCTTGAGCTTGTTCCGAGTCGTACTCCATTCGTCTTTTCCAGTATACGGGTCAATAAGAGAGATTGGCTCAGCCAAAATCATATTTATTGAACCCTTTTCAGGTTCTTTTAAATATTCAGTCGGGATCATTATATTTTCTTCTTTAAGATTCTTCTCGAGCCAATCCTTGAAGACAAAACAACCTTCTATAGTGTGTCCAAGTAATCGATGATACATCCAATAATTTGGTTGATCCTTGTTGTCGACCTCTTCGGGTTTCCTTGAATCTGGTAGTCTGAACTCAGGTTTCTTCATGAGACTTCTGAACATCTTGGATATTGCTTCATCTTTGAAAGAATACATCACTTTCTGTTGCTCAGCCAAAGATATTCTCTTATTCTCTATTTGAGATGATCCTCCGTGAGGCGGTCACTGGTTGGACT
This sequence comes from Phalaenopsis hybrid cultivar, assembly GCA_002079205.1. Taxonomy (NCBI): domain Eukaryota; kingdom Viridiplantae; phylum Streptophyta; class Magnoliopsida; order Asparagales; family Orchidaceae; genus Phalaenopsis; species Phalaenopsis hybrid cultivar. The sequence goes on from JXCR01141342.1 coordinate 249,982, forward strand.
GGCTATTATGTTTCTAAGCGTGCTATGATGAAGACTGACGAGGATCTTCTATATATAACTTCATTGGTTGTTTCCCTTTTATCGACAATCGCTACTGTTCCTGACTTCTTTTCAAATACTCTGGTTGCCTTGGATTTCTCGTAAGAATCCATATGCTTGATTTCTTCTTGAAGAGTGTTGGCTTTACTGAGTAGCTTCTTGAAGGATTTAATGGTGAGTCCCTTAAGCATGAAAGCTACTTTCCCCTGAATGTTTTTTAGTAAAATCTCAATTGCATGATGTTTCTGTAGTTGAGGTTCACACTTCATGCTAAGGTTTCTCCACCTCAAGATGTAATCCACCAAATTCTGGTTGGACTTTTGCTTTTCGGTCATGAGCTCTCCTATAGAAATATGGTATTGCGCTCTAGCAAATCTCTTCACAAATAATTGTTCCAACTCAGTGAATGTCTTAACTGATCCGTTGGGCAAATCGGCATACCAATCAAAAGAAATCCTGCTGACAAAATGTTGAAAGAGTAAAGCCTCGTTACTTCTTGTGTTGCCACAACTGGCTCGAAAATGTGCTATATGCTGTCTCAAATTTCTAGTCCCATCAAATATCTTAAATTTTAGGGACACAAAACCCTTAGGGAAGGGTACGACATTAAATTCTTTCGGGTAAGGTCTACCCTTTAAAACCAATGCACCACCCTTAGATCAAATCCTTCTTTTGTTTATTAAGGAAACTTCTCTTCTTTTATCTATAATATGTATAATTTCTGGTTGATTGACCTATGGAGAGGTTAACTGTGCGGGTTGAGATTGTCCTTGAATTGTGGCCATAGCAGTCATGGCTGCGACATCTCTTCTATCATTTTTCTCCAGTTGGCTGACTTGCTCATCCCTTAAGAGGATAGCCCTACGCAGCTCATCTATGACATTTTATTTTATGAAAGGTTGAGCCTCACGCATAGATGTAGCAGCTCTGGTCTCGATAACATGGACATCCATGAAATCTTCTTTAAGGTAATCATTATAGTCAAAATCTTCATCATCGTCAATGGAGACTCCATGTTCCCGGGCAAACTCTAAAATCTCGACCCTGAGTTTTTCAAAATTTCCTTCAATTATTGATTCTTGAATTGCCTTAAAATCTGGAGGACCCTGCCAGACCTCCTCCTACTATTCCTCCATCTCACTGGCAATTACTGTGACAATGTCAGATCTTCAGACCCTGGCTTCATTCCATGCTCTTTCCCTGCAGGCTTATCGGACCATATTGGTACAGGGACCTTGGGTACCCACACCTTTTTCTTTGACGGTGATGTTTTGAGATGAAATATGTCAGCAAAAACATCTGTATGTCGAAGAGAAGTATGCTCCCCATAGTGCAGACTAACTACATTATCGGGTAATTTCTTCATCTTTTCCTCTGAGACTTTAGAAATATCTTTGAGGTGGGTGAATTGTAGAACTCTTGGACCCAATCGTGACTTAACCGGTCGACGACATGTGGATATAATAATGGTAGAATTGTTAATTACAATAGTAATATCAACTCTACTCCCCAAACTGAACCAGACGGGAATGCGAGCGGGCAGGTTCTCAATTAACTTTTGAGAACGTTTGGCAGATCTGACGTCCTTTAAAATTTCTTTCTTCATGCGAGGGCATACTGCTTGTCCCACTCATTTAAGTAGTTCACTAACTGAACAACCTTCCTTGGAAGTTAGCCTCTTTAAAACTAAACTAACTCGGGTGATAGGAGTGGACTTCTTTCTCTCCTCACCATGCTCATGAAGCGATGGTATTGTAGCGGCAATTTTTTGGATACTCTCGTACCCATTGGTACCCATTAAAGGATGGAATCTACTTCCTCGTGAGAGTGGATAGGTCTCTGACAATGCTAGCTCATCCTGGTGAGGATCTTTCTCAACAGGTATCTCCTTAGGAGCCTGAGCTTTAGTAGTTGACCCTTGGATATTGCTAATATGCACAGTACAATAATAATTAAGATTATATTTCACTTATATTTCATTACTTTACAACACAACCAAAAACTTTATCCTAAAGAAAAATAAGATTTTAACATTTAATTTTTATATATTGGGATACTACACAAGTATATATATCATTATCGAGTAATATAAGACTTTTTGATTAAGACCTGAATATCGAACCCATAGGGAGAATATGCAATATGCACTATTGAGCAGTAAACTTTCTATTTTTAATAAAAAGATAATTATCTAAGCTAAAGATAATTTTGCAGTAATAAAATTTAAATATTTTTGGTATTTTTAATATTTTGATAGAACAATAACAATTTAAAAGATAACTAGAGTTTTTGTAGAATAAAAGCACTAAAAATGAAAATATTTTTCTTCTTGTTATAATCAGTAATAAGTATAGGAATTCTGTTTTGGATTTATGCAAATTGTGTTATATCAAATAGGAGCAAATGCTATAAAGAACATTGGCTAATTTAAAGTTTGAATAGTTCTGAAGACCGGCTAGGCTGGGAAGATACTAGCTCGCACTCTAGAGTTCCCTCGATTCCCTCCACATGGGGGCTAACATTCTTGTATCATAACCTAAAACAATAAACCAAGTTGGGGGCTTTAACCTGGAGTCCTCTAACTCTACGCACTTCAATGAATATTTCCCTATTTATTTTTACTCAATCATATGAACTACATTCTCATGCATACAACCTCATGTGATTCTCTCCAATTGTTGAATTAGACAATACCAGCCTAGTTCTTACATGTTCTCACAACAAATTTTAACATCTGGATTGGTCAAATCAAGAAGTAAAGGAAGTGCATGGATTTAAATCATCACAACTTCTTCCATCATTGAAAATCAATATTTTCCACAACTTCCGTCCAAAACTTAATCACTTATCATTTTAAGAAGAAAGATAAATAAAACTACTCAGAATCCATGGAGAAAATAAAACCAAACTTAAGTTTAAAAGAAGAAATCATTGTCAAACCAACAACTAGTCTCAATTAAAACCAAAAGTAGTCTCAAAAAAAAAAGATAAAAACTTATCACAAGTCCTCCTCCAAACTCTTGAAGTTCCTTTGATTCTCTGCTCTTTACAATCACTCAAAATAAAATAACAAAAAGTATAAAATAAAAGTAAAAGTGGTGCCTAAAAATCTCTCCAAACTAACTCCCCAAATGAGAACTTTCTAATACTTTTAGGACCTCTTTTAAAGTCCCAATCTTCTTTCTTTTATAATTTTCCAAAAGGTGCCTTGGTTTCTCTTCAAAATAATGTCTAGATTCAATGTAATTCCCTAAGAGATGCATTCTTCATGATAATTTTTTTTCCATGGTGGTTATAACCACATATTAAGTCAATGGGTGCCTCAAAAACCTCTTCAAAACTCACAGAAACCGAATTTACTTGTCCAATAACTATCACTAGCGCTTAAGCGTGAGGCCTCTAGCGCTTAGGCGCGACCTTCTCTATTTAACCGGTGCTTAAGCGCTGGATCTGGAGATTATGCGCCAAAACTCTTTTGCACATTTTTCACCTTTTTACTCTAAATTTGATCCTTTTTCACTCCTTTAAGCATTTTTCACCCTTTTTACCTGTATCTACAAGAAAAACATAAAAATACCTTCCATTAAAGTGCAATATCTCAAAAATAGGTATAAAAATGTGTCTAAAAATACTATATATTTTAGGTGTATTAGTAGCCCTTCAAACCCTCTTATTATGGTTTCTCCTTCGGGTTTGAGTTAGCGGTATAGTCCTCAAACTTGATCCGATTTCAAACATTGAAGACGGGATGACCAATCCTTCAATCGGGTCTTCAAAGGTCATAACGTCTTTTCCCTTAGCATCTATAGGAAGAGCAGGCTTGGTAGGTGCCATAGTGGCAGTAGACTTGACCTTCTCGTAAGAAGGAAAATCCTTAAGGCAGTTCAAGTTAAATCCGGCAGACGGTTCTTAAACCTCTGGAGCGACGACTTTCATTATGACAAACTGGGCTTTCCCAAGAATGACCTCGTGATCTTCAAATCCTTCTCTAAAATTGCTGGTGAGAGTGACATTACAAGCATCGCGGCTCGTCGGCAGGTTGCAGGAAAAAGTGAGCATTGGGTATGTCATTATAGTATTTTTTAAAAGAAAAAGCTCTGGGGTTAGCTATTTGGCCGAAACCTCATGATCTTAGTGCAAGCACTAAAAATTAATAGAGGCCGATTTATAGATCGGATATGTCTTTATTTAGTTTGTGGGGATTTTAAATTTTTTTAGTAAAAGTGGCTTAAAAATAGAAACATTTAACTACAAGAAAATTTTAAAGTGAGTGCAGCACGACGCAATCTGATTTAACTTTCAAAATAGCAGATCAAAGTCAAAAAGAAGATGTGAAGTGTTTAGGAACTGGTGCGGGACAAAGCTAAGTAATCAAATAAACTTCAAATGTTTTGAAATTTTTATGGTGAGTTATCTGAACTTTAGATCACAGTCGAGATTAAAAATCAAGTCATTTAGATGTTTATTTTTCCCAATTAAATTTTCTTTATGTTTTAGGGTTTTATGAGAGTTAAGTGTGTTTATAATGACTTGGCCCATGAAAAGTTTTCCAAAGGGCTCTCTGATCACAATAAACCTTCAAAAATTTCTTTGGATTTTTCTAAGTAGCATGATAATTATTATGATTAATTTATGCAAATAATATACATAAACTTAAAAAATATGGATCTATGTTTAGAGGTCTTCTCTGACCTTAGAAAAATCAAAGAATATCCTTCATGATAGAGGCAACAACATGCCAAAATATCAAGCCATGTTGAAATGTCTACATGCATGGAGAGTTAAAAGACTGAAAACCTTATTTAATTAACTAAAAATAAACTATGAGTCAAATAAACTTCAAACCATCTCCAAATTGTTCTCCTCTATTCACTAAGTAAGAGGGTATTTTTAATTTATTTTTTTTATTTTTCTATGCAAAGATATGAATTTTTAAAGATCAGGCATTTAAAAAAATTAAAAAATACCTTATTTTTCTACTTAACTACGTGGCGCTGACTGGATCCTAGGCAGCTCCAAACGGTGACGCGGAACACTCCCTTTCACTGCACTTTCCACCCTGGCATGCCACGCGGCCCGTGGTTCACGCACCAAGAGTTCGTCCGGCTAGATCTTGTCCGTTGACGAGATAAATGTGCGATTGAACGGCTCCCTGTCATCGTCCTCAAGTGACCTAACATGAGAACCGTCCACACTAAAACCTTAAGATATCCCTCTAGACTCAACCAAATATCATGGGTTTTATGTATAGAGCTTCATCTACTCAAGATGAACCTCTCTATACGAATTATACTATATGAAATACAGTAAATACGCATAGACAGTAAAAATAGGCTTGGATTAGGGTTAAGGTTCAATACCTTTGTCTTAGAGGGGAAGCCTCAATCAGATGGTTATAGTAGCTTTGATTGGGTCCAACGAACCTCCAGATGAAGTCTCAAGCCCTGGTGAATTGCCTAAGTATGAAATCGACCAAGCTCGATTTCAGGTGATGATTGAAGTCTATACTAGAGGTTGTTTGAGAGGGGGCTTTTGTGGGGGATCAACTCTACTCACTGTGAAGATGGTTTGCACACAATTAATTGAGATTTGGTTCAGTGTAGAGCTATGGGGAAATAAGTCATGATTTTAACTGAAACTTTGAGCTCAAAATTAAACTCACACAAAGGGAACCAGAGGGGGAAAATGAGGAGCTTGAACTGCAGAGGTCCTAGAGAGTCTCTGGAATCAAATTGGCACAATTTCTTTAAGAAATTTTCAGCTCTCCCCCATTTGCCATGGAGGTGAGCTTTAAAGAAAATTGCCTAAGCTGGCTACCAGGGCCAATTGGGGGGTGGAAAATATTGCTTATGTGGAGGGCAGAGAAGCCCTAAAGAGCAGTTGAACTGATTTAGCCTCTAGCTTTTAATTAGGGTTGAATTTGTGGGTTGTGGCTCAAGGTTTGGCCATTTACCGGCCACTAAGGTGGCTGGCCAGCAAGGGAGTTGTCACCTCATGGCTTTGGAAGGTCAGGGGGTGGCTAATGATGGTTAACTCCCTATGGTAAGTGATGATGGTGGAGATAATTTAAGTTAAGTCCAAAATTGGGTTAAAATCCCTTAATTTGGGGATCTATTGGTCCATAGCATGCTTTCGTGGTTTTAGAGTAGTTTAGGCTGGTCCTCAGGAGGAGCTTAGTGGTTGTGGTATCATTGTCTTGGTAGCCTAGACATGGGTTCAATTTGGGTCAAAAGGGCTATATATTGGGTTTAAGTTAGGCTAGCCATGTCAATTGACCCAATTGATTAATAAATTTGATGTAAAGGACTTTAATGAAGAGTTTTGAAAATTTTGGAGTGATTTTGAGTTGGTTTGAGGGTTCAATTTGAAGGATTTTGATCATTTGGTCAATTTGAGCGTGTTGGGCTAGACTTGGGTCTAGATTAGGATAGGCTTAGGCTAAGTCCAAATTTATTTTTTAAAATGGTCAATAGTAACATCATGAAGAGTTTTCAACATAAATTGGGTACCAATGTTGGGGATAAGGTAATCAATTTGGAGGGATTTTGAAGTATGGCCAATTTAGGGAAAAATTTGGGGCTTTTGGACTTATATCAAAATTAAATGAAATTGAGGCCTCACCAAGGCCAATTTAATGTCAAGTTTGATGTGTAAGATTGTTATGAAGAGTTTTCAACATAAATTTTGGCAAATTGAGTAGGTTATGGGGTTCAATTTGGTGGGATTAAGTCATGTAGCCAAAATCGGGGGTTTGACTTAGATCAAAATTGGGCTCAAAGCATGGGCCAATTAAGCTTCTATTGGGTTTAAATTGGTCATATGAAAGGTGAATTAAAGTTAAGGATTAATATTTAAGAAAATGAGGCCCAATTTGATGGACATTTGAGGTGAATTTAGGGAAATTAGGCCTTTAAATGCAATTTGGTGGTTTTTGTCAAAATGGTCAATTTGGCCAAATTTGGTTCAATTGAAGGTTATAAATTGGTTTTGGAGACATTTGGAGTGATTTTGGAGGTTTTGGGAAAGTTTAGGGTGCCAAGGGTATTTTTGTAATTTTGGCAATTTGGGGGTATTTTGGTAATTTTGGTAATTTTGGGTGATTTTGAGCAATTTGGGTATTTCAAAAGGTTTAAAATGATTTTTGAACAAGCTTGGTGAATTTGAGGATTTTGACCAAATATGGGATTCAGGGGTGTTTAGGTAATTTGGGTAGATTTGGGGGTGAAAGGTCAAATTAGGTATTTTGTTATGGCTGGGGGGTCAACCACCCTACATGAGCTATGGACCAATAGAATCGTAATTTGGGTCTTCTATGTACTGGTCTTAGCTAAACCCTAGCCTAGGGCTAGTGGGTTTAGGGGACCATCTACATGAGTCTCCCAAAGGATCAAGGGATCAAAGTCAACAAATATTGGGTGTAGGGTTGTGAGGGATTGTGAGTGAGAGTGAGTGAAACTGAGTGCCTTAGCTCCAGCACCCAGGGTTAACCATAAGGGCAAGCAGTCCTATGGGAACTCACCTTGATCTCCCCTATATTGACCCTACCTACTAAGTGCTAGAGGTTAGGACCAATATGTGGAACATCAAGTTGAGCACAGAGGAGTGTAGAATTTCTAATGGTGAGGGTTCCTTTTCTAGTTTTATAAGAATAGTCAATAGAAAAGTCCTATGGCTATACCCAAGGCAACTAAAGAGAAAAAAGTAAACCTCAACCAAAAATGAGGTCAACATTAGCCCGAGCTTAAAGTGGCTAGAATGGTTGGATTGACCTTGAGGAAGGTTTAAGTGAGCTTAAAAGGCTAGTTTGAGCATGGGGTGAGGAGCTTAGATGTATAATGAGTATGGGATGACTTGTGTGAGGAGGATAAGGGAAGAGCCCCCTCTTTTTCCATTTATGGAAAGGTTGACTTGCATGAATCTCATGAATGGCTTCATGAGTCATGCCATGTCATGCACAAAGTCATGAGTGAGTTTCATGAAAAGAAAATTTTTTATTTTTATGAATTTTAGGGAAAAATGCCATGATATCAAATTTGTTTTAATTTCAAATGCACGCATGACATGATGCCATGATGCCATGATTCATGATTTCATTAAAAGAATGATGAGGGGCAAAAATTTTTCATGTGGGCTTGGATTTGGGCTTTTCAAATTAATGAGATGGGCTTTTGGAAAGGCATGTGGAANCCATGTAGCCAAAATTGGGGGTTTGACTTAAATCAAAATTGGGCTCAAAGCATGGGCCAATTAATCTTCTATTGGGTTTAAATTGGTCATATGAAAGGTGAATTAAAGTTAAGGATTGATATTTAATAAAATTAGGCCCAAATTGATGGATATTTGAGGTAAATTTAGGGAAATTGGGCCTTTAAGTGCAATTTGGTGGTTTTGGTCAAAATGGTCAACTTGGCCAAATTGGGTTCAATTGAAGGTTCTAAATTGGTTTTGGAGACATTTGGAGTGATTTTGGAGGTTTTGGGAAAGTTTAGGGTGCCAAGGGTATTTTTGTAATTTTGGCAATTTGGGGGTATTTTGGTAATTTTGGGTGGTTTTGAGCAATTTGGGTATTTTCAAAAGGTTTAAAATGATTTTTGAACAATCTTGGTGAATCTGAGTATTTTGACCAAATATGGGATTCAGGGGAGTTTAGGTAATTTGGGTAGATTTGGGGGTGAAAGGTCAAATTGGGTATTTTGTTAGGGCTGGGGTATCAACCACCCTACATGAGCTATGGACCAATAGAATCGCAATTTGGGTCTTCTATGTACTGGTCTTAGCTAAACCCTAGCCAAGGGCTAGTGGGTTTAGGGGACCATCTACATGAGTCTCCCAAAGGATCAAGGGATCAAAGTCAACAAATATTGGGTTTAGGGTTGTGAGGGATTGTGAGTGAGAGTGAGTGAAAGTGAGTACCTTAGCTCCAGCGCCCAGGGTTAACCATAAGGGCAAGCAGTCCTATGGGAACTCACCTTGATCTCCCCTATAATGACCCTACCTACTAATTGCTAGAGGTTAGGACCAATATGTGGAACATCAAGTTGAGCACAGAGGAGTGTAGAATTTCTAATGGTGAGGGTTCCTTTTCTAGTTTTATAAGAATAGTTAATTGAAAAGTCTTATGGCTAGACCCTAGGCAACTAAAAATGAAAAAGTAAACCTCAACCAAAAATGAGGTCAACACTAGCCCGAGCTTAAAGTGGCTAGAATGGTTGGATTGACCCTGAGGAAGGTTTAAGTGAGCTTAAAAGGCTAGTTTGAGCATGGGGTGAGGAGCTTAGATGTATAATTAGTATGGGATGACTTGTGTGAGGAGGATAAGGAAAGAGCCCCCTCTTTTTCCATTTATGGAAAGGTTGACTTACATGAATCTCCTGAATGGCTTCATGGTCATGCCATGTCATGCACAAAGTGATGAGTGAGTTTCATGAAAAGAAAATTTTTTATTTTTATGAATTTTAAGGAAAAATGCCATGATACCAAATTTGTTTTAATTTCAAATGTACGCATGACATGATGCCATGATGCCATGATTCATGGTTTCATTAAAAGAATGATGAGGGGCGAAAATTTTTCATGTGGGCTTGGATTTGGGCTTTTCAAATTAATGAGATGGGCTTTTGGAAAGGCATGTGGAATTGGGTTTTTTTGAATTTTCATATGAAGATGAACTTTTAAAATGAATGAAGATTAATTTGTATTCTTTCTTGAAATTGACCATAGGCTAAATTAAATGGGTTTGAATTTTGAAATTGAGTAGGTTGGAAGTGAATTAGGTGAAATTTGGTGTCAAGTTGGTTAATCAAATGAAAATTGGGTATTTTGGATTTTAGGGGAAATTTTGGCAAATTTGGTGGATTTAGACAAATTGAACCAATTTAGGAACTTTTGGGAGGTTTAGGATCAATTTGGAAGATTTGTGGTATGCTTATGGAATTTTGGTGGAATTTGGGAATTTTTGGGCAGATTGAGGTATTTTTGTACAATTTTGGGTAATTTAGGGTATTTTGGTAATTTTAAGGATTTTGGGTGTATTTGGGTAATTAGGGTAATTTGAAGTAGTTCCACATAATTTTCAGTGAGAAATTGTGAGTTTGGGATTTTTAGGGTTCAAGGCGCATTTTAGTAAATTTGGTGTAGTTTGGGTGAAGTGGTTATGCAAGCCATGAAAAGTCTCCTTAAAGCTATAAGGTCCATAGGGGAACTCATTTTGGACCCTATATTTTGGTCCTAACTTACTTGACCAAAGGCTTATGGCTTGAGACCACCTATATGAGTTTCTAAATGAGTTAGAAGGTAGCCCAAGTTTAAGTGATTTTAGGGTTTGGAGGTGTGTGAGTTTGTGATAGGCTCAAGTGTATGTGTATAAGCTTAACCAAAACCAAGCCACCCAGAGCTAACCCTAAGGCTTGAAAATCCTATGAGAGTTTTCTCTAAGCTTTCTAAGAGCTAGAGGCTAGAACTAACATATGAAATTCCAGAAAAGAATTAGAAAGTGTTTAGAATTTCAAAGGGAGGTAGGCTCCAATACTAGTCCTCTAGGATAGTCAACAAGAAATTCCTATGGCTAGATCCTAGGCTTCTATAGAAGAGAAACTAGACCTCACCAAAAATGAGGTAACATTAACATCATTTTCGATTTTAATTAGAAAAATTAAGAAATTGTCAATCATGGTTTTAATGTGATTGAAATCCCCTCAGCCAGTCCAGACGCGCACACAAGCAGGAAAAAGTGGAAACGAGGGATTTTGGCATCAGTTTGATATAATCGAGCATTTTTTAAGGCTTACTGACACTTCATGTGATGTCAAATAATTATAACTTAATGTAGAATATCCATCAATTTTAAGTCGACAAAAATAGATGCTTTCATTTCCTATGATATTAGATTGTCTGTTTATAAATCAACATGAAACAACGGAATTAACTATGGTGGACTCTCATAGTCTGTCAAAAAAATTTTGTAACTAGGAACATATGGTTTATATAGTAAAAAAACTTTTGATGATATGAAATCTATATTGTGCTAAGCTGTCGGAAAAATATTCAAAATTTCCAACAAGCTTAAAGTCGTCAGTTTTCCTATTAGTTTTTGGTGCTTTTTCTGTAGTGCTACTAGACTGTACAAAGCTAGGGAATATGTGGCCCTCAATTTGTTTTTATGTTGGGTAACCTAAAGTTCACAATTAATCTACTTAGATTTGGTTTTTATGATTTAATTTGGTATGTTTTATAATTTCTTATTAAGGTTTAATATTTAATTGATGGTTTGCTAGCTCCTAGGTTAGTAAATCAATTATGATAATCAGAGTTTTATGTTTATTATTTTTTCATTGGTTTTCTAAGTTGATGTTCTCCATTGACTTTTATCCTTAAGTTTAGTTGAAGTTTATGTTGAACTTCATGTGTCATTTGCAAGGTTATGTCACTTAAGGTTTTCAAATGGTTTAAGGGTTTTAAGTGTTTGGTATAAGTGTTTAAGTTGTTTAGTGTAAGTGTTTGGTTTGTTTAGTTTAATTGTTTAAGTTTCTTAGTTTTAAGTGTTTAACTTATTTAGTTTAAGTGTTTAAGCTATTTAGTTTAAGTGTTTAAGTTATTTTAAATTATTTTCAAAGGTTTTAAAAAATATTTTAGATTGCTTTAGGTTGGTTTGTAAATATTTTTTTGGGATTTTTTAAATTATGTTTTAAGTTTTTTTAAATGTTCGTGAATTTTTTTAAAGGGGTTTTAAATATATATATTATAATTTGGTTCTCAATGTTTTAAATTGTCTTTTAATTAGTTTTGAATTATTTTTAAAATTATTTCTAAAATGTTTTAAAAGTTAGTTTAGGCTCTTTTAATATATTTGAAATTATTTTAAAATTTTAAATTACTTTTAAACTATTTTTAAATTATTTTAAATATTTAAAAAATTTTAAAATTATTCTTAAATGTTTTAAGTGATTTTTTTAAACAATTTTTAAAAAAAATTTAAATGATTTTTAAAATCATTTAAAAATCACTTTTATATAATTTTAAAATATTTTAACTATCTTTTTAAGTTATTAAATTATTATAATTCTTTTACATTATTTTAATACATTTTAAATGGCATAAATTATTATTTGTTAAAATGTTTTAAGTTTCTTTTAAATTGCTTTTAAAATTATTTTTAAATTAGCATTAAATTATTTAAATTATTTTTAAAACATTCTAAGTTACTTTTAAATTATTATTATTATTATTATTATTATTATTATTATTATTATTATTATTATTATTATTTTTATTATTATATTTTATTTGGCCACATGGTCTTGCAAATGATATGTTTTACTATTATTATTATTTTTGAAGGTGAACCAACAAACAAGAGGTTTACCTTAACTCCTTATTTATTTATTTATTTATTTTACATAGAGAAGGAACTAAATTGACATATGAAGGACAATACATGATGCATATCATACAAATAAAAAAGTTACATGAACTAGACTACCCATGAAGCATTGGTTGAAGTTTGACTAGGTTATGGTTAGGGTGGACTTATTTTAGGCTAGATTTAGATTTGGGCTAGACTTGGGTATTGTTTGGTAAGATTTGGTAGTTTAAAGATTTTTAAAAGATAAAACAATTTTCACTGAAGTTATTTTTATTGGGGTTAAATTGCATATTTATTATTTTATATGCCTCGTGTATTTTGTAATATTGAAAAATATTTGCAAAATTAACACACTAAATTCACCCGCATCAAGTTTTTGGCATCGTTGTTGGGGAAGTAACAGAAATTAGTAGTAAGTTATTTTATAATTTAAATTATTTTTATTTTAAACGAAAAAAATAAAAGTGTTTGTAGTTTAGTTTGAATATTTTAATATTTTAGTGTGTTTGCTTGTTTATGCGTAGTGTAAGATTTGAATATTTAATAACTTATGATTCTGAGTTAGAAAGAATTATTAGAAAATTTTGAAAACAACAAAAAGAGATAGATCATTTTAACAAAATGACTTGCAATTTGAGTAATGTTGGAAATAAAAATAAACATCATTAGAGACCTTTAAGAGATTATGTTAATCCTATAGCAAATGAAATTCATTTGAGTATACAAAACCCTATTATAGCTGCCAATTCATTTGAGCTTAAACCTGTTATTATCTAAATGGTACAAAACAATCAATTTGGGAGACTACCAACTAAAGATCCTAATTTACAACTTTCTAGTTTCTAGATTTATGTGCTACTTTTAAATATTATTGAGTGTTGAATGATGTCGTCAGACTTAGACTTTTTCCTTTTTCACTAAGGGATAAAGCTAAGATGTGGTTAAACTTATTAGCACCTAGATCTATCAGAACTTGGGGAGACTTATCACAAAAATTTTTATCAAAATATTTTCCACCTTTAAAAACTTCTAAGCTTAGAAATGATATTACATTTTTTTTTTGTTTGAAAGGGAATCAATTTATGAAGCCTGGGAAAGAGTTAAAGATCTCCTTATGAGGTGTCCACACCATGCATTGCTAGATTGGTTAATAATTCAAAATTTTTATAATGGATTGGTTGGATCTCTTAGATTAATGATTGACGCTGCTGCTCGTGGATCATTAATGTCAAAACCATTTGATGAAGCATATTCTTTAATTGAAAAGATGGTTACTAATAATTTTAATGGCTCTCTAAAAGGGTAAATCTAAAAAGAGTAGCTAGTATTCATGATTCTAATGCAATATCTGTGTTAGCTGCCTAAATAGTTGTTATATCAAAGAAAATAGATCGATACGGAATGAATTATTCTCAGACATCACCTATGCTTGAGGAAAACTCATTGGGACAAATGATAGAATCTCAATCTTCTTATGAGACCTTAAATGCATTAAGTAATCATTATAATAATCCTTATGCCAATTATTATAATCCAGTTTGGAAGAATCATCCAAATTTTAGTTGGAGTAACAATAACTCTACTGCTGCAAATCAGCAATGGGAAACAACACTGTATACCCATTGAGAAACTCTAATAATCAAGGAAATCCAACTTATAAACCTTATTACCCTCCAGGTTTTAATAATTTTCAAAGTAAGGAGAAAAAGTTGTCAATCGAAGAATTGATATTGCAAATGGGAAGCCAATCACAAAGTCAAGGAGCTGCAATTAGAAACATAGAAAATTAATTGACATGTATTGCCACTACACTTAACAATAGACATCCAGAAACGTTGCCTAGTAATGTTGAAGTAAATCCTCAAGATCAAAATAAAGATAAAATTAAGGCTATGCAACTGAAAATTGGAAATATTTTGAAACTAGAGTTGAAAAAGATGTAGAAGTTGAAATTGAAAAAGATGAGGTGGAAAATGAAAAATCTGGTGAAGATTTTCATTTTGAGTCAGAATGTCCTATTAAACCAATGAAAATCACAGTTTAAAGAACACCAACTTCATTTCCTCAATGATTGAAGCAGAAAAATAAAGAACCAATTTTTAAAATTTTTAGAATTATTGAGGAAATTAACGATAAAAATTTCATTGGTTGATGCCTTGGAACAAATGGCAAGCTATGTGAAGTTCATGAAGAATATACTTAATAATAAAAGGAAGTTTGTAGATAATGAGACTATTGCACTCAGGGAAGAGTCTAGCGCTATAACTTAGAAGAAGCTTCCTGAAAAACTTAAAGATCCTAGAAGTTTTACTATTCCTTATGCTATTGGTCAAAAATTTTTTAGGAAAACCTTTATTTGGTTTAGGAGCCAGTATTAATCTTATGCCTTTATTAATTTTTAGAAGGTTGAGTTTAATAGATATTTTACCTACATCTGCAACTCTTTACTTAGTTGATCATTCGATTACATATCTTAATGGAGTTATAGATGATATTTTCGTAAAATTTGATAAACTTATCTTTCTTGTGGATTTTATTATCTTATGCATGGAGGAAGATAAAGAAATTCCTATCATTTCAGGAATACCATTCCTTGGCACTAAAAGAGCTTCGATAGATGTGCAGAAAGGAGAACTAACTATGAGAGTTAGTGATCAATAGGCTACATTTGATATTGCAAAATCAATGAGATGCCCTACAAAAGAGCAAGAGATTGAATGCTTATGGATATCAATGAATATTTAAGCCATGAATATTTCAAGAAGACATTTGAAAAAGAATTTTAAAAGAAATATTTGGAATATCAAGATGANATTGCAAATGATATGTTTTACTATTATTATTATTTTTGAAGGTGAACAAACAAACAAGAGGTTTACCTTAACTCATTATTTATTTATTTATTTATTTTACATAGAGAAGGAACTAAATTTACATATCAAGGAAAATACATGATGCATATCATACAAATAAAAAAGTTACATGAACTAGACTACACATGAAGCATTAGTTGAAGTTTGACTAGGTTATGGTTAGGGTGGACTTGTTTTAGGCTAGATTTAGATTTGGGCTAGATTTGGGTTTTGTTTGGTGAGATTTGGTAGTTTAAAGATTTTTAAAAGATAAAACTTTTTTCACTGAAGTTATTTTTATTGGGGTTAAATTGCATATTTATTATTTTATTTGTCGTGTGTATTTTGTAATATTGAAAAATATTTGCAAAATTAACACACTAAATTCACCCGCATCAAGTTTTTGGCATCGTTGTCGGGGAAGTAATAGAAATTAGTAGTAAGTTATTTTATAATTTAAATTATTTTTATTTTAAACAAAAAAAAAAAAGTTTTTGTAGTTTAGTTTGAATATTTTAATATTTTAGTTTGTTTGCTTATTTTAATTACTTATTGTGTTTGTTTCTGCGTAGTGTAAGATCTCAAAATTTATTAACTTATGATTCTGAGTTAGAAAGAATTATTAGAAAAATTTGAAAACAACAAAAAGAGATAGATCATTTTAACAAAATGACTTGCAATTTGAGTAATGTTAGAAATGAAAATAAACATCATCAGAGACCTTTAAGAGATTATGTTAATCCTATAGCAAATGAAATTCATTTGAGTATACAAAACCCTCTTATAGCTGCCAATTCATTTGAGCTTAAACCTGTTATTATCTAAATGGTTACAAAACAATCAGTTTGGGAGAACACCAACTAAAGATCCTAATTTACAACTTTCTAGTTTCTAGATTTATGTGTTACTTTTAAATATTATTGAGTGTTGAATGAAGTCGTCAGACTTAGAATTTTTCCTTTTACACTAAGGGATAAAGCTAAGATGTGGTTAAACTTATTAGCACCTGGATCTATCAGAACTTGGGGAGACTTATCACAAAAATTTTTATCAAAATATTTTCCACCTTTAAAAACTTCTAAGCTTAGAAATGATATTACATTTTTTTTTAGTTTGAAAGGGAATCAATTTATGAAGCCTGGGAAAGAGTTAAAGATCTCCTTATGAAGTGTCCACACCATGCATTGCCAGATTTGTTAATAATTCAAAATTTTTATAATGGATTTGTTGGATCTCTTAGATCAATGATTGGCATTGCTGCTTGTGGATCATTAATGTCAGAACCATTTGATGAAGCATATTCTTTAATTGAAAAGATGGTTACGAATAATTTTAATGGCTCTCTAAAAGGGTAAATCTAAAAAGAGTAGCTAGTATTCATGATTCTAATACAATATCTGTGTTAGCTGCCCAAATAGCTGTTATATCAAAGAAAATAGATCAATACGGAATGAATTATTCTCAGACATCACCTGTGCTTGAGGAAAACTCATTGGGACAAATGATAGAATCTCAATCTTCTTATGAGACCTTAAATGCATTAAGTAATCATTATAATAATCCTTATGCCAATTATTATAATCCAGTTTGGAAGAATCATCCAAATTTTAGTTGGAGTAACAATAGCTCTACTGCTTCAAATCAGCAATGGGAAACAACACTGTAAACCCATTGGGAAACTCCAATAATCAACTTATAAACCTTATTACCCTCGAGGTTTTAATAATTTTCAAAGTAAGGAGAAAAATTTGTCAATCAAAGAATTGATATTACAAATGGGAAGCCAATCACAAAGTCAAGGAGCTGCAATTAAAAACATGGAAAATTAATTGGCACGTATTGCCACTACACTTAACAATAGACATCCAGAAACGTTGCCTAGTAATGTTGAAGTAAATCCTCAAGATAAAAAAAAAAGATAAAATTAAGGCTATGCAACTGAAAATTGAAAATATTTTGAAACTAGAGTTGAAAAAGATGTAGAAGTTGAAATTGAAAAAGATGAGGTGGAAAATGAAAAATCTAGTGAAGATTTTCATTTTGAGTCAGAATGTCCTATTAAATCAACGAAAATCACAGTTGAAAGACCACCAACTCCATTTCCTCAATGATTGAAGCAGAAAAATAAAGATAACCAATTTTTAAAATTTTTAGAATTATTGAGGAAATTAACGATAAAAATTTAATTGGTTGATGCCTTGGAACAAATGTCAAGCTATGTGAAGTTCATGAAAGATATACTTAATAATAAAAGGAAGTTTGTAGATAATGAGACTGTTGCACTCAGGGAAGAGTCTAGCGCTATAATTTAGAAGAAGCTTCTTGAAAAACCTAAAGATCTTGGAAGTTTTACTATTCCTTATGCTATTGGTGAAATATTTTTTAGGAAAGCCTTTATGTGGTTTAGGAGCTAGTATTAATCTTATGCCTTTATTAATTTTTAGAAGGTTGAGTTTAATAGATATTTTACCTACATCTGTAACTCTTCACTTAGTTGATCATTCGATTAAATATCTTAATGGACTTATAGATGATATTTTGGTAAAATTTGATAAACTTATCTTTCTTGTGGATTTTATTATCTTATACATGAAGGAAGATAAAGAAATTCCTATCATTTCAAGAACACCATTCCTTGTCACTAAAAGAGCTTTGATAGATGTGCAGAATGGAGAACTAACTATGAGAGTTAGTGATCAATAGGCTATATTTGATATTGCAAAACTAATGAGATGCCCTGCAAAAGAGCTAGAGATTGAATGCTGCAATATGGATATCAATGAATGTTTAAGCCATGAATATTTCAAGAAGACATTTGAAAAAGAATTTTAAAAGAAATATTTGGAATATCAAGATGAGGATAAATTTCAAGTTAAATCTACGGAAGAGAGTAAAGAAGATTTGGATTATGTTCAGGAATAATTTGAAATGTTAGACCCTACAGAAAGTAATAAGAATTTGATTTCATTTATTAAGAAACCTCCCAAACTAGAACTAAAAACACTTCCTACACATTTAAAATATGAAATTTTAGGAGATTTATCTACATTACTTGTTATAGTATCCTCAAAATTAACTGATACACAAGAACAACAGTTGTTGGAAACTTTGAGAAGATATAAGAAATCCTTTGAATGGACATTACCGGATATTAAAGGAATTAGTCCTTTAATTTGTATGCATACAATTTTATTGGAAGATCAACATGAACCAAGAGCTTATCCTCAAAGGAGAATGAATCACATGATGAAAGAAGTTGTTAATAAAGTGATTTTAAAATGGTTTCATGCTGGAATAATATATTCTATTTCAAACAGTGCTTATGTGAGTCCAATTCATTATGTTCTAAAGAAAAGAGGTGTGATTGTAGTGACAAATGAGAATAATGAATTAATACCAATAAGATAAGTCACTAGATGGCGGATCTGCATAGATTATAGAAAATTAAATTCTGCCAATAGAAAGGATAATTTTACTTTACCCTTTTTGTACCATAAGTTGGATAGGTTGGCTGGCATATATATTTTTGTTTCCTAGATGGATATACCGGTTATCATCAAATACCTATTACTCTAAAGGATCAAGAGAAAACAACATTTACTAGTCCTTGTGAAACTTTTTCTTTTCGGCAAATACCCTTTGGATTATGAAATGCACCTGCAACATTTCAAAGATGTATGATGTCAATTTTTAATGATTTAATTGAAAAAGGGATTGAAGTCTTTATGGATGAATTTTTTGTATTTGGAACTTCATTTTAAGAACGTCTATATCAATTAGAGAAAGTTCTAGAACAATGTGAAAATACTAATCTCGTATTAACCTTAGAAAAATGTAAATTTATGGTTGTAGGAGGAATTGTGCTTGGCATAAAATTTCAAAAAATGGCATGGAAGTAGATCCTGCAAAAATTCATGTTATATCAAACTTACCTCCACCTACCACTATAAGAGGAGTTAGGAGTTTTTAGGACATGTTGTATTTTACGGGCGATATATTAAAGATTTTTCAAAAATTACTAAGTCTTTATGCAAACTTCTGAAAAAAGAAACAAAATTTGACTTTAACCAAGATCGCCTTAAAGCCTTTGAACTTTATAGGAAAAATTGATCACAGCTCCAATAATTGTTTTCCCTGATTGGGAGAAACTTTTTGAATTAATGTGTGATGTTAGTGATTATGTAATTGGAGCTATTTTAGTGCAGAGATATGATAAGATTTTAAAGTTATATACTATTCTAGTAAGACTCTTAATGATGCTCAGATTAACTATACTACTACTGAAAATAAGATTAATAAGATGGGTACTTCTGATGCAAGTGTTTCATTTTGTAGTAGTCGTTAAGAAAGGGACTGATAATCATATTGTAGATCATTTATATAGGCTAGAACAGGAAGAATTACTTGATTTGGAAAAAGAAATTAATGAAATTTTCTTGATGAACAACTTTATGCTGTAAAAAGATGGAAAATACCTTGGTATACTGATATTATAAATTATATTGTTAGTGGTATTTTACCATAAGGGGAATGATCCTTGATTTTGAATTTTCAAAGAAATTCATTCATGATGCAAAATCTTATTTTTGGGATGACCAATACTTGTATAAACAATGCAAAGATTTAATAATGAGACTATGTGTGTCTCATAAAAAAATTCATGAAATTATCCAAAAATGTCATGATTTTGAATTTGGAGGTCATTTTGGGAACTATAGAACTATTTATAAAATTTTGCAATCTAGATTTTATTAGCCTACTTTATTTAGATATGTTAATATATATATATATACAACATGTGATCGGTGTTAGAGAGTAGGTAATATTTCAA
The DNA here is from genome assembly GCA_002079205.1 of Phalaenopsis hybrid cultivar. Taxonomy (NCBI): domain Eukaryota; kingdom Viridiplantae; phylum Streptophyta; class Magnoliopsida; order Asparagales; family Orchidaceae; genus Phalaenopsis; species Phalaenopsis hybrid cultivar. The sequence continues at coordinate 270,065 of JXCR01141342.1, forward strand.
AAATAAATGAAATGCCTCTAAATTTTAATTTAGAAATTGAAATTTTTTATGCATGGGGATTGGATTTTATGGGACCATTTATACCTTCATTCAAAAATGTGTATATATTGATTACATTGGATTATGTTTCAAAATGAATAGAAGCGATTGCTTTACCTCAATGTGATGCTCAAAGTGTTTCAAATTTTTTAATTAAAAATATTTTTACAAAATATGGAATGTCGAGAGTAATCATTACAGATGGAGGATCACATTTTAGAAATGTAACAATTGCAAGATTAGTGAAAAAATATAATATAATGCATAAAATTGTAATTGCTTATCATCCCCAGATAAGTGATTTGACATAAGTATCTAATCGTGAAATTAAAAGAATTTCAGAAAAAAACGTGAATCCTAAAAAAATGTATTGGTCTATTAGATTAGATACTGCATTATGGGTATACATGACAGCTTATAATACACCTATAGGAATGTCCCCATACAGATTAAATTTTGGGAAGACTTGTCACTTACCAGTAGAATTGGAGCATAAAGCTTATTGGGCCATTAAGGAATTCAATTTCAATTTAAAAGATCCTGGTGAGAGAAGATTATTGCAATTGAATGAGCTTCAAGAAATTATGAATGGCTCTTAAGATAATACTAGAATTTATAAGGAAAACATGAAAGAATGACATGATCGGAAGATAAAAAAAATTTTGAGCCTGGATAGAAATTTTTATTATGAAATACAAGATTGAAATTATTTCATGGAAACTGAAATCTAGGTGGAAAGAACCACTCATAATTATAAAAGTATATCCCTATAGAATTATTAATATTGAAGATCTCAAAACTGGAAGGATATTTAAAGTGAATGAGCACAGGTTGAAACCATATTTTGATGGTCAAAGACCAGTTTTTAAAGAGACCGTAATGTTGGGTCACCCAGAATAAAGATTGGGAATGTCAGGCTGACGACATTAAACCAAGCACTTTGTGGTAGGCAACCATATTTTTCATTGTTTATTTTGCTTTTATGTTTTTTCTTTGAAATTTTCTATTTATATTTGCATCTTTATAGATTCTGTGTATTTGAGAAAATTTGACATTAAGAAAATATTTAAAAACAACTTTATTTATCAAATTGTATGGAAGAATTGAGAATTTATTGAATCAAAATCAAAATAGAAATTTTTTTGGAAATGGTGCATGATGCGCAAGATTGGCGCCTGGAGCACCATTTTCCAGATAGCTCACACCTGAAGTGTCGTAGCAACGAAAATGACTTAAAATGTTTCAAAACGTAGTTTTTCATGGTTTTTGGTGGGTTCTTCTCCTTATAACTCCCAAAAACTGATTCCAAAGTCCATTTTAGGGGAAAGAATGAGGGAGGAGTCACTAGTTTTCAATTCCTATGGCTTCCCACTCTAAAAATTTAGTTAAATTTGGAATTTTCAACAGAAGAAAGTTTGTCAATTTTGATGCACAGAAGTTACATTATCAAGTTCTTATAAAAAAAGGCTAATCAAAGAAAGGGGATTTGTGAATCGAGGATTCAATACACCAAATACTCGAGTGAAAGAAATTATTACGCAGAGACGCTGGGAAGCGCTTTGCTACACTGCTACCACCGTAATTGTCCTTGTGGTGAAAGAGTTTTATGCAAATCTTCATGAAATCAACAAAAGAATTGTCTATGTGCGAGGCAGATTTGTGCAATTTACTCCTTTAAGAATAAACGAGATGTTTATGATTGAAAGTATTCCTATTTTTCATTACGTGAATTTTACCCCTACGAGAGATAATATGAATGAACTCTGTCGATAAATTATGAATGAAGATACAAATTGGGAGTCCAAAGATGATAGAAATGTAAGTTTTTCTTCATCATTGTTAAATCCTGCTTCTAAGGCGTGGCATTTCTTTTTTGCATAAAAATTACTCCCCACTATGAAAATCAGTAAGGAAACTAAGGAGAGTGTTTTTCTAAACTATGATATTCAAACTGGAAAACTTGTTGATATTAGAACGATAATTGTAAAATCAGTTTTGGGTTTGATTGTCAATAGATCTGCAATTGGATTGGAGCATCCATCAACTATTTTTCTACCATGCAGTCAATCGCAAGTACCCAATGAGAGTTGGGAAAAAGTGCTTCTTCCTTAGATGCCGATGGATCCAGAAGTTTATTAAAACTGTATTGGAATGAGAGATGAGAATGATATGAATGTACTGATGGATCAAGCATCCCAGAATTCATCACATATTCAGTCTTACTTCAGTTCGAATGCACTTTTGAAAAGGATTAAGAACATAGAAAAAGAGGCACAGAACCTTATGCATGCAATTCAAAATGTTTTTGAAATGTTAGATCATCTGGATTATAGACTGAAGGAACATTTTGAACATACTGGTTGTATTGAAGATGGTTTGGTATGTTCAAGAAACATGCTTGGATTGGGGAAGAATCAACTGATGAATTTTCTTATCGACCCTTCTATAACTTGTACATACACTATCAATCCATGGGAGATATTCAGGATGATGAGAGCGAAGATGATGTTTGAACTTACTTAATGCACGAAATATTTTATTTAGTACTGCTTGTTTGCATTATTATGTTAGTTGGATTGCATTTACTTTTCTTGTTGAACTCTATTTATGTTTGTGTTTAGTATTTCAATGTTTAGATTTCAGTTTTAAGATTTTTGGTTTGCTTTGGAAACTAAATTAAATTTTTTTGGCTTGGAAAATGTTAGTTTCTAATAGTGCGGATTTTATAAATGAAAGTGAGTTTTGTGTTGTTTTTAAATGTTTGGTGTTATAGTAATGTTTAAATTATGATCATAAATGTCTATTTGTGTTAATTAGAGGTTGACGTAAAGTGGTACGCAACATATTTTCTCAAAAAATGAAATCTAGAAAAATTAAGGCTTTGGCGCCTGGTTCACCAAACCGGTGCCTGATGCGCTAGTTGATAGAGAGTTTAGCGCTAGAAGCGCCAGATTTGGTGGCTGATGCTCCAATGTCCCGAAAACGTCAAATTGCCTAAAAAATTAAGAAATCACACAGTAAAACTCTATTTTTACAGCTTGGGTCATCTCCTACCTCTAAATTGTGACTTAGGGCTTCACATTATGTGCATTAGAGAAGATTTTGGAGGCCAAAGATCTTAGATTTTATCTTCTTTTAGTAAGAGCTTCACTTTAACTTAGAAATTTTTTATTTTTACTATGGATTTTTTCTACATTCTGGGAAATATGAAATTTGGTATTTTTGATGGAAAAGCTTGAAGAAAACTCATGATGAAAAGTTTCTTACCAAATAATATTACTTGAGGAGTTAGATTTTTTTATTTGCAATTTATTTGGATTTTATTTGGATTTTCATAGAAATTCCAATCGCTCCATGAGTAAATAGAGGAAAGTTGACAGATGATTTTTACACAAGAATATTCATCAATTTTAAAGCCCAACATTGTTGCAACACTCAAATGGAAACAAGAAAATAGATCCAAGAATGGGCATTTGTTAACCCGGGTGGGGAGATTGAGAGGTTGATCAATGCTACAAATTGGGAGAGATTTTGCTACTTCACTGCATGAGCAATTGTACCTAAGATACAAGATTTTTATTCAAACTTGAGGTTTACCACTGACGATCACATCCTTGTGAGAGGTAAGCAAGTTGAGTTTTCTAGAGAAAGGATCAATGCTTTTTATGGGCTAAGAAATGTATTCCATTGCAAATACACTGCATTAGTGATGAATGATTCATCATTGGATGAAGTGATTGCTTTTCTGACTGATGGAAGAGGAGAATGGAAGATTAAAAAGAACAGGAAAGTTAACTTTTCCCCTTCCATGATGACTATTTTGTTAAAGGTATGGCACCACTACATCTCTTCTAAATTACTGCTAACAAATCATCTGAGTGAAGTAACGAAGGATAGAGCTGTACTAAACTTCTACATTCAGAAAATGAAAGCAGTTGATGTTGGTGCTCTCATAGTTCATCATGCTTAGATTATAGCTAATAGTGCTACAGCGTGCCCTGATTTTCACTTTATGTGAGCAATCAAGAGTAGAGTCCCATAGAAATGAGGAAAGGCTACAGCCACAAAATCCTATCGGGAAGCATATGCTTCAAAGAGTTGAATCATTTGTTGAGTCTAAGAGTGGAGGTACTGATAGGCCCTTTACATCAGCTGCAGGGGCATCTACTTCTTGCTCTACTTCACTTGAAAATATTATGGAGCAGTTTATTATTTAACAAATAGATATGTTTAATATGTAGAATCAAATTGGAGAAATTGGAGCAAGAAATGCTTATAATGATGAGTATAAGTAGAGGAGAGTTCAACATGATATAGCTTTTAAGGAAGCTATGGTTAGATATCTTAGGGGTGAATATAATGTGAAATTTTCATCTCGCCCCAGCTTCACTCCTTATGCTCCTGTTCATGATGAGGAAGAAGAAGAAGATGATGATGATGATGATGAGGAGGAGTAAGGTGATGAGGATTGATATTGTTAAGAGTTTAGTTCAGTTTATTTGATTGATGTGTGTTTGTTATTTTTTATTTTGTTTTTATGTAGCTATATTTGATATTGATGTAGTAAAAACTTTCATTTTGTGTTGTGGACCAAAATTGTAATAGTAACAATAGATTTTTACTTTTTCGGCATTTTTAGTATTTTTAGTTTTTGTTTCTGTTTTTAATTTTCAGTAAATCCTTTAAAATACTCTATGTTTCATTTAATACTTATAATCCTTTATGTATTTTTAAAGTTAGTACCTGCAGTATACAAGAGCCCAGTTTCATACTCAAAAATACTCTACAGGTTATTTTTTTATGTTTATGCATTTACTGTTTTCTTTTACCAACTAAATTTTATACTAACACATTGTTAAAATACTTAAAAATTTAAGTTTGGGGGAAAGAAAAATTTATTTTAAAAAAGAAGTAAACTAAATTTTATTTTTCCTCAATTAGCTATAGTTTTAAAATTATTTAACACGACCTGGGATATTAAGATTTAACTTTAAATGACTATACTTATGTTTATGAATATTATGGTAAATTTAGATAAAATTTTTTTAATAATTAAGGTTAATTTTTAAGTTAAAAATGTTTGGAATGATTAGATAAGACTATGTTTTTCTATTTTCAGTAAAGAAAATTGTACTTTTGAAGTATTAAAAATTTTAAAGTTTTATGTAAGAAGAAAATAATGAAACTTTATGAAAAATCATAAACTAATATGAATTTATAAAGTGAAGAAAGGTAAGGAGTTTTGACTTTAAGAAAAGGATAGTGAACTTTAAAATTATTAAAGGCTATCCAGATATAGTAATCTTCGCTTAAAAAGAAAAAGAAAAGAAAAGAAATGATTGAAAAGATTCTAAAAGAAAAAGAAAAAAAAAGAAGAAAAGAAGAGGAAAGAAAATTGAGTGAGGAGAGCTTGAGGAGATGCCAAATCAAAAATTGGCTTCACTTGAGTAAACTTAAGGAAAATATCTTATTACATTTTCTAAACTTGTAATGGAGTATTAGTAGCATTACTAGTAAAGTTTTCATGAAGTTCTTTTTCATATAAATGTTCTAAGTATCCTTGATATGATAAATTGCAATTCTTCTTGAAATGAATAAAGATTCAGAAAGTTTAAATTTGATTACTAAGTACTCTTGGACTTAGATTTTGAATCTAAGTTATTAAAGGTCATTCTTAAATTTTATTATTTTGTCTATAAAACTAAAGTATAGAAGTTATAAGTTAATCTCTATCCTAAGTCATATGTTTTTATGTAGTAAAATTCTTACTTGAGGACATGTAACATTTAGGTTTGGGGGATTTTGATACGCTAAAAATATTATGTTATTTTAAGTATACATTTTTATATTTGTTTTTGGTGATATTGTACTTTAAAGAATGGTATTTTCATGTTTTTGTTGCAGGTAGATCAATTATAGGCGGAGCAAAAGTAGCAAAAAGGACGAAATTTGAAGCCAAAATAGCAATTTTTTGGATTATGGCGCCTGATGTGTCAAATTGGCGCCAAAAGAGCCATTTGATAGAGAACAAGTGCTCAAAGCACCAGAACTGGCACCAAAAGCGCTAGTTGAAAGAGAGCTGGGACCAGATTTGGTGTCAGATGTGTCAAAACCCAGAACAGCACGTTCTTAAGCAAGTTGGCTCCTGAAGCACCAGAATTGGCGCCAGAGATGACTTTTTATGGATTAAATAGTTCGGGATGAATATTGTTCAAATTTCAAAAGGGATACTTGTTTTAAACACTCATTGGAGTGATTCAATGCATCTAAACACTTTTGAAGGTTCTTTAATTAAGAGATATGTCTCTTAGATAAATGAACATGTCTTTTGAATTCAAAATGGTTGACTTTTGGATAGAATTTTGGATTGAATTTTGAATTCTTTTTTTATAGAAACGGACTTTAATAAAAGATAGGGAAGCCTAGCACTAGAGGAGAGTTTTTGTGTGTGGCTTGTATGGGGGGCAAGAGAGAGAGAGAGAGAGAGAGAGAGAGAGAGAGAGAAAGTCAAGGGCTTGGAGATTTTCTTCAAGGATTGTAAGAGGAGACGGAATGTGAGAGATTTCTTCTTCATTACACTTCTAAGAGAGAATTGAGAGTTTTTGTAAAGAGGGAAAGGCTTGAAGAGAAGTTCTAGGGATTTGCTTGGAAACGATTGTGAGATAAGTTATGTCATTTATTCCTTTTATTTTGTAAACTTGTTTTTATATATGCAATCCGTGTTTTGTCGTATCCTTCTCATGAATTCTGAGTAGTCTTCTTTATCCTTCTCCCTACTTTGAAATATGATTTTGAGAAGAATTGATTTTGTTTTATACGATTTTAAATGTCAATAATTTTTTATGGTTTGAACTCTAATCATCAATTACTGTTTGATCTGGCCAATTAAGTAGTTAAAATGTGTTGAGAAACATATCTTCCAAAAGGGCTATAATTTCTACAACATAAGGACAATCACATTTGCTTTCATGGGAGAGGATGTCATCCATGGAGTTGAGTGCAATAAATAAGTAAATATACTTTGTTAGATGTAAAACTATAAATTTTAAGGTGATAGATTTAAATCCCCAATTTATTTCAGTTGATTGGAAACTAATGCGAGATTGTTAGCCCTCAAGTGAGGGAGTAGTGGGACCTCTGATGTGGCAGTCGGTATCCTTCTAGCCTAACCAAGGAATTAGGGACAAAACTCTGGATTAGTCAATGTTCTTTATGCACTTGAAAGAGGGTAAAGAACAGGATTGCTCCTATTTGGCACAAAATAATTTATATATATAAATTTTCAAATGATTTTAATTTTATCACAATTCATATGCTCATTGTAAAAGGGAATGATGTTTTCTTAAATTTGAACTCTTTACTATAAAAACTTGGTTTAGTTTTCGTAAGTTTACTTTTGAAAGTTTAACAATTAGTTTAATTAACATTTTCTTTTACTGGATTTTATTTAGCATTCACTCTATTACTTTATATTCAAATTTCACACTTCACTTTTGTAGTTTAAAATTGTAGTTTACATTATATTCTTAAGAATTTACTTATAGGCATTTCCAACTTCTCTGTGGGATCGATATCTAGGACTCCATTAGAGCCCCTTTTTACTTGAGTGATATGTATACTTATGTTATTTTTAGGGGGGATTTAGCAGTTTAAAGAATTTTAAAAGATAAAACTATTTTCACTAAAATTATTTTTGTTGGGATTAAATTACATGTTTACTATTGTATCTGCCTTATGTATTTTGTAATATTGAAAAATATTTATAAAATTAACACACTAAATCCACTTGCATCAGGTGACAGACTAAATTCTCCAATTTGATCCAAGCATTTGGAAACTAAAATGAGATGGGCTCTCAGTTAGCCCTCAAGTGAGGGGAACGTGGGAACTCTAGAGTGAAAGCTAGTATATTTCCAGCCTAACCTTAAATTTAGGGGCATAACATTGGATTAGCCAATGTTCTTTATCGCTTATAAAAAGGATAAAAAAATATAATTTCACCTATTGGGCACAATATAATTTTCCTCAATTTGATAATTTGTTGACTATAATCTCATTATAAGGGGAATGATACTTTCTTAAATTTGAACTCTTTTTCACAAAACATATTTTAATTTTAGTAAATTTAACTTTGAAGTTTAATGATTAGTGTAGTAAATGTAGTTTCTTAGGTGGCATTAAACAAATTTTGACCTATTTTCTTACTTAAGTTTTTTATAGTTTAAATATTGTGCTTTTGTGTGATTACCACAAGAATTTTCACCTTCGTGTAGGATTGATATTTAGGAGTCCATCAAGGCCCTTTATTGCTTGAGCAATATGTATACTTGTATTTGCAACCTTGTGACGATTTGAAATTGAAAGTACACCTTAATTAACTAGGAGTGGCAGCTTTAAATATTTTAAAATAGAAAACTTATTATATTTAAGTAAATTTAATTGTGATTTATCTGCATATTTTTTAGTATAGATGTATTGTGTGTTTTGGTGTTGAAAAAAATTTATAACGCACAANAAAAGTACACCTTAATTAACTAGGAGTGGCAGCTTTAAATATTTTAAAATATAAAACTTATTATATTTAAGTAAATTTAATTTTGATTTATCTGCATATTTTTTAGTATAGATGTATTGTGTGTTTTGGTGTTGAAAAAAATTTATAACGCACAAAAATCGCACATCAGGAAGAAAATTTTTTATTTGGAGTGTTTTTCTCCAAAGTTTGTAATTAAAATCTACTATAATCATTTTAATTTAAATTTTATATTTTCCAAATAAATTTATTTGGTACCTTCAAAATTTTGGGGTTTTTTATTTTGAGATTCTCTTAATAAGGTAGTAAATATGGGATTAGTAAAAATATCAATGTTTGACAAATGTTAATCCAAGTCATTGAATGGTGTTGTGCATCAATAGCTTTGAATGTCAAACATTGGGGAATTATAAGTTAATAGCTTAATTGATGATAAATCAAGCATTAGAGTAGATGCGAGTCCACACTAGACATTATTTGTTGGGAGTGATTGAAGGATGGTCAAAAAATAATATCAAGAGTTGAATGACATTGGGTGGTGCTTTATTATTCTCTATGAATTTAATATTTCTCTCTATTAAAAATTTCTCTCTTCAAATACAAAAATATACCTTTTTAATAATTTTTAGATAGTCATATCATATGCACTTCATCTTATTATCTTAATAGATACCCTTTGATCAATTTGTATCCTTCACACAATATAGTAATGAATGCATTTTTAAACATTCATAACAGCATAAGATAAGTATCATTAAACAACATTATTTGGTTAAGGACTTGCTTTGCACCTCAAAATCAATACGCTATGTTTTGTCATAAATACTCAAACTTTATAGTATCAGAAAGTTGATTAAATTTTATATTTAGTTTGATAATATTTTTGCATGTAGTATCAACTCTTTTCTAGTTAATTTTATGTTAAAATTAAAGTAATTTTTGATATAATTTGCTGCAACTAAGGGTTTGTTTGGGGTAGCTACATCTTATCCAGCTGATCCAGATAAGCTGCTGATCAGTAGATGATCAGGATAAGCTAGTTGGTTGTTTAGTTTATGAGTTTGGCAAATAGTTTATTTGCAGTTGTTTCTGGATAAATGACCATTCTGGCCCTAGTCAGGATAAATAATAAAGGCAAACAAATTATGAAGGCAAACCTAATTACTATAACAACATAGCATCAATCTGTCGATCGGTATTTCAAAGTGTTAAGCCATGTGCCAATAAAGTCAAGGGTTTTTCATGAGAATAACTGTAATGTTGTACATGAATTAATGTGGATTCGACGAGTAAAAAAGAAGAATCAACATCTAAGTATCAAATTATGTACAAAAACAAAAGAGAGCAAACCAAGAAACAAATTACACATCAATTAATTCATTATAGTTTCTAGCTAGAATACATTGAAAGGAGGAAGTCCAACTTTCTCTAAGAATGTAATATTGTTTAACAGTTACAAGCTTGAACCCACGAATTGAATCTGTTATGGCCTACTCGTTACTGCTACTGGTGGCTGCTGCCTGATGCACCAAAATTATATGCATATTTAAACCAATATTTTATACTCATTTTTGGTGATATTGTGCTGTAAAGAAAGGTACTTTTCATTTTTTATTGCAGGTTGTTGATTTTTAGGACTTGAAGCAAAAAGGAAGCAAAAAGGATGGAATTTAGAGTCAAAATGGCATTTTTGAATAAATACTCAGCGCTGACGGCGCTAGGAGCAGTGCTGATGTCGCCATTTTATAGAGAGTGTGAAATTAATTCATGGCCACTGGAACCGATAGCGTTAATGTCAGTGTAAGACCAATTTCTAGAAGATTCGATGAATTTAGATGCTTTTTGAAGATTTTTTGGATGCACCTATTGGAAAACCGACATTAGGGTCTATTTAGAGCAAAAATTGATTAGAAAACTCTCTCTTCAACTCCCCCCAACCACAAAACGTCCATTAGTATTTATTCTCTTTAGAGTTTTGAGTTTTTGTGGTGAGTTTAAGTGTGAATTCTTTTCTAAGAGTTGTTAGAGATGGAGACAAGTGAGAGATTTCTTCTTCCTACATCTTCTAAGAGAGAATCAAGAGTATTATGAAGAGAGAAAGAGTCCAAGAGAGGCTACAAGGGATTTGCTGTGAGAACAAGTTTTAGATAAGTGTTGTTTGTTTATTATTGTTGTTCAAACTTTCTTTTATATATGAAATTTGTGATTTATTGTATCTTTCTCATGAAGTCTGAGTAGTTTCCTTTATCTTTCTCCCTACTCTGAGATATGATGAAATGAATAGATAATTTGGATGTGCTAATTTTAAAATAAAAAATAAAGTTTGATGGTTTTTCAACTCCGTTCTTAATTTACTTTTTGATCTGGCCAATTGAAATATTAAAATATGTTGTGAAACATATGATCCAAGAAATAGAGTATGAGTTCTACAATAGAGTGAGAATCACATATAGTTCTATGGAGTAGTATTTCGTTCAAGGAATTAATTTCAAATAAATAGGGAAATATACATTGTTGGGTGTAGAATTGGAGATTTTAGGGTGACAGACTAAAATTCTCAATTTGGTTTTAATTTTTAAGAACTAAAGTGAGCATTAGCCTTCAAGGGAAGGAAAGTGTGAGCTTTGGAGTGAGAGTCAGTATCTTCCCAGCCAGGGACTAAACCTGAGATTAGCCAATGATTCTCTATAACACTAAATCAGGTTAAAGATTTAAAATTGCTCTTATTCGGTAGAATATAGATTTAAACCATTTATCTCATCTCAATTTACCAAAAACTCATTATAGTGGGAAAAATGTTTTTTCATATTTGATAACTTCATCACATAAACATAGTTTGGTAGTTACTGCTTAAACTTTGCATTTCAGTTTTGCTAGTAGTTAGTAATTTAGTTCTGATAGTACATCAAATATTCAAAATTAGTGACAGTAATTTATTTTATTGCTGTGAATTTTCTAGTTAATTTATCATTTCAAATTTAAATTTTCCTCGTGGGATCGATATTTGGGTCTTAAACACAAAGTCCTGTATTACTTTATAATGATACATATAATTTCATAGAATCCCTACATAAATTGCTTAAATTTCTTATTCATAAAATAACGCATCAATTTTTTGGCACCATTGTAAAGCGGAGTCAACTTTATATATTTTGCACAACTATATCACCGGGGATCAATTTTTTGGCATCATTGCCCTGGAAGGTAATGATAAATTAAAAAGATTTGGTAAATTAGGAAATTTAGCAATAACTATAAAATATTTAAAAAAATTAATAAAATAAAAAATATAAAAAAATAAATATATACTTAAGAGTATTTTTAAGAAATTTTTCTTTGTTTATTATATTTGTTTATGCGAAATATTAGATCTGAAGGTTTAGTACCTTACGAATTAGAATTAGAATGTACTATTAGAAAAATTCAAAAACACAAAAAGAAATGAAAATTTTGAACGAAATGGCAAATGACTTAGATAATCAAATAAATGAAAATTGACAAAGACCATTAAATGATTATGCTAATACTACAGAAGATGAACTTCACCTGACTATTCAAAATCCTGATGTTGTTACTAATTCATTTGAGCTTAAACCTACTATTATCCAAATGGTACAAAATAATCAGTTTGAAAGAACACCTACTTAAGATCCTAACTTACACTTGTTAGTTTTATTGAAATATGTGCTACTTTTAAATCTGATGGAGTGTCTAATGATGTTGTTAGGCTTAAAATTTTTCCTTTTTCATTAAGGGATAAAGATAAGGCTTGGTTAAATTCATTAGCACCTGGATCTATCAAAACATAAGGAGAACTATCACAAAAAGTTTTGGCTAAATATTTTCTACCCTAAAAAACTGCTAAGCTTAGAAATGATATTACATCTTTTTATCGGTTTAAAGGGGAATCAATATATGAAGCCTGTGAAAGATTTAAAGATCTCCTTAGGAAATATCACCATGCTTTACCAGATTGGTTAATTATTCAAAATTTTTACAATGGATTTATAGGATCACTTAGATCTATTATAGATGCTGCTGCAGGTGAGTCACTAATGTCAAAACCTTTTGATGAAGCATAATCTTTAATAGATGAAATGGATACTGAAAATTTTCAATGGCTGTCGGCATTATTTTTGGTGTGGGGTTTGCCCGTAAGAAGCTATCAGTCATCGGAATCGAAATCCCGTTGCCCGCTTCGGAAAGACGATTTTAAAAATTTTTATTTTTGAAAAAGATGAAGTCAAACTGACCCCATAATTTTCGTAGTTTAGATGAAAGAGCATTTTACCTCAAATCCTGTATCTATCCCGAAGGATGAACACAAGAATTGAGGGTGAGGCTCGATCAAATAAACTAAAGAAAGTTATGACATCCGTTTGGTCTGCGAAACCAATGTATTGGCCGACAAATTCCTATATTTAATATAAGGAATTAAATAGAGTTTATATTATGCTGGGTTCGGGAAAAGCTTCC
>JXCR01141342.1:283539-294115 GCA_002079205.1 Phalaenopsis hybrid cultivar
TTGAAGATAGTCGGGCTGCCCACCATGTAAGCTTCAAGCTCCTCGTTCTAGCAGAGTTCAAGTTTTCTAGATCATTTGGTTATAATATCAAATCAGGTGATCCCATGGTTAAAGTTTTTTAAATTTTATTATGGGCATATTAAAGTTGATTAAAGCGACACCGGTCAAGATCCCACGGTTCCATCGTTCCGGTACCACTATTTTCTATTGGAATCACTTAGTCCAAATGAATTTACTAAGCTCAACTTAATCAGTTTCATAATTTCATTTAGACCATGGGAAATCTCGTTAGCAGCCGTAGGTTACCTTCTCTGAGGGGTTCCCGATCTTCCAATAGAGACATATTAATTTAGTTGAAGTTGTATTTTGTGTGATGTTTGTGATTAAATTTTGAGTTGTTTTATATTTTGAAATGTTGTGAGGTATTTTTGTTTGAAATTTTGATTTTGGTTTTGGTTTTTTTTTTTGTTTTTTTTTTAACATGCAAGTGTATGCAGTAAATAAGCATAAAAAGAAAAACAGTAGAAAAGTACAAGAAAGANATTTTTTCTCCAAAGTTTGTAATTAAAATCTACTATAATCATTTTAATCTAAATTTTATATTTTCCAAATAAATTTATTTGATACCTTCAAAATTTTGGGGTTTTTTTTTTTGAGATCCTCTTAATAAAACAGTAAATATGGGATTAGTAAAAATATCAATGTTTGACAAATGTTAATCCAAGTCATTGAATGGTGTTGTGCATCAATAGTTTTGAATGTCAAACATTGGGTAATTATAATTTAATAGCTTAATTGATGATAAATCAAGCATTAGAGTAGATGCAAGTCCACACTAGACATTATTTTTTGGGAGTGATTGAATGATGGTCAAAAAATAATATCAAGAGTTGAATGACATTGGGTGGTGCTTCATTATTCTCTATGAATTTAATATTTCTCTCTATTAAAAAATTCCTCTCTTCAAATACAAAAATATACCTTTTTAACAATTTTTAGATAGTCATATCCTATGCACTTCATCTTATTATCTTAATAGATACCCTTTGATTAATTTGTATCCTTCACACAATATAGTAATGAACACATTTTTTAAACATTCATAACAGCATAAGATAAGTATCATTAAACAACATTATTTGGTTAAGGACTTGCTTTGCACCTCATAATGAATTTGCTATGTTTTTCCATAAATACTCAAAGTTTATAGTATCAGAAAGTTGATTAAATTTTATATTTAGTTTGATAATATTTTTGCATGTAGTATCAACTCTTCTCTAGTTAATTTTATGTTAAAGTTATAGTACTTTTTGATATAATTTGCTGCAACTAAGGGTTTGTTTGGGGTAGCTACATCTTATCCAGTTGATCCAGATAAGCTGCTGATCAGTAGATGATCAGGATAAGCTGGTTGGTTGTTTAGTTTGTAAGTTTGGAAAATAGTTTATTTGCAGTTGTTTCTAGATAAATGACCATTCTGGCCCTAGTCAGGATAAATAATAAAGGCAAACAAATTATGAAGGCAAACCTAATTACTATAACAACATAGCATCAATCTGTCGATCGGTATTTCAAAGTGTTAAGCCATGTGCCAATAAAGTCAAGGGTTTTTCATGAGAATAACTGTAATGTTGTACATGAATTAATGTGGATTCGGCGAGCAAAAAATAGGAATCAACATCTAAGTATCAAATTATGTACAAAAACAAAAGAGAGCACATCAAGAAACAAATTACACATCAATTAATTCACTATAGTTTCTAGCTAGAATACATTGAAAGGAGGAAGTCCAACTTTCTCTAACAATGTACTATTGTTTAACAGTTACAAGCTTGAACCCACGAAATGAATCTGTTATGGCCTACTCGTTACTGCTACTGGTGGCTGCTGCCTGATGCACCAAAAATATATGCATATTTATACCTATATTTTATACTCATTTTTGGTGATATTGTGTTGTAAAGGAAGGTACTTTTCATTTTTTATTGCAGGTTGTTGATTTTTAGGACTTGAAGCAAAAAGAAAGCAAAAAAGATGGAATTTAGAGTCAAAATGGCATTTTTGAATAAATACTCAGCGCTGACGGCGCCAGGAGCAGTGCTGATGTCGCCATTTTATAGAGAGTGCGAAATTAATTCATGGCCACTGGCACCGATAGCGTTAATGTTGGTGCAAGACCAATATCTAGAAGATTCGATGAATTTAGAAGCTTTTTGAAGAGTTTTTGGATGCACTTATTGGAAAACCGACATTAGGGTCTATTAAGGGCAAAAATTGATTACAAAACTCTCTCTTCAACTCCCCCCCAACCCCAAAATGTCCATTAGCATTTATTTTCTTTAGAGTT
The DNA here is from genome assembly GCA_002079205.1 of Phalaenopsis hybrid cultivar. Taxonomy (NCBI): domain Eukaryota; kingdom Viridiplantae; phylum Streptophyta; class Magnoliopsida; order Asparagales; family Orchidaceae; genus Phalaenopsis; species Phalaenopsis hybrid cultivar. The sequence goes on from JXCR01141342.1 coordinate 285,887, forward strand.
TTGAGTTTTTGTGGTGAGTTTAAGTGTGAATTATTTTCTAAAAGTTGTTAGAGAGGGAGACAAGTGAGAGATTTCTTCTTCCTACATCTTCTAAGAGAGAATCAAGAGTATTATGAAGAGAGAAAGAGTCCAAGAGAGGCCACAAGGGATTTGCTGTGAGAACAAGTTTTAGATAAGTGTTGTTTGTTTATTATTGTTGTTCAAACTTTCTTTTATATATGAAATTTGTGATTTGTTGTATCTTTCTCATGAAGTCTGAGTAGTTTCCTTTATCTTTCTCCCTACTCTGAGATATGATGAAATGAATAGATAATTTGGGTGTGCTAACTTTAAAATAAAAAATAAATTTTGATGGTTTTTCAACTCCGTTCTTAATTTACTTTTCAATCTGGCCAATTGAAATATTAAAATATGTTGTTAAACATATGATCCAAGAAATGGAGTATGAGTTCTACAACAGAGTGAGAATCACATATAGTTCTATGGAGTAATATTTTGTTCAAGGAATTAAGTTCAAATAAATAGGGAAATATACATTGTTGGGTGTAGAATTGGAGATTTTAGGGTGACAGACTAAAATTCTCAATTTGGTTTTAATGTTTAAGAACTAAAGCGAGCATTAGCCTTCAAGGGAAGGGAAGTGTGAGCTCTGGAGTGAGAGTCAGTATCTTCCCAGCCTAACCATGGATTTAGGTACTAAACCTGAGATTAGCCAATGATTCTCTATAACGCTGAGTCAGGTTAAAGATTTAAAATTGCTCTTATTCGGTACAATACAGATTTAAACCATTTATCTCATCTAATTTTACCAAAAAACTCATTATAGTGGGAAAGATGTTATTTCATATTAGATAACTTCATCACATAAACATAGTTTGGTAGTTACTGCTTAAACTTTGCATTTCAGTTTTGCTAGTAGTTAATAATTTAGTTATGATAGTACATCAAATATTCAAAATTAGTGACAGTAATTTTATTTTATTGCTGTGAATTATCTAGTTAATTTATCATTTCAAATTTAAACTTTCCTCGTGGGATCGATATTTGGGTCTTAAACACAAAGTCTTGTATTACTTTATAATGATACATATAATTTCATAGAATCCCTACATAAATTGCTTAAATTTCTTATTCATAAAATAACGCATCAATTTTTTGGCACCATTGTAAAGCGGAGTCAACTTTATATATTTTGCACAATTATATCATTGGGGATCAATTTTTTGGCATCATTGCCGTGGAAGGTAATGATAAATTAAATAGATTTGGTAAATTAGGAAATTTAGCAATAACTATAAAATATTTAAAAAAATTAATAAAACAAAAAATATAAAAAAAATAAATATATGCTTAAGAGTATTTTTAAGAAATTTTTCTTTATTTATTATATTTGTTTATGCGAAATATTAGATCTGAAGGTTTAGTACCTTACGAATTAGAATTAGAACGTACTATTAGAAAAGTTTGAAAACACAAAAAGAAATGAAAAATTTGAACGAAATGGAAAATGACTTAGATAATCAAATAAATGAAAATTGACAAAGACCATTAAATGATTATGCTAATACTACAGAAGATGAACTTCACTTGACTATTAAAAATCCTGATGTTGTTACTAATTCATTGGAGCTTAAACCTACTATTATCCAAATGATACAAAATAACCAGTTTGTAAGAACACCTATTGAAGATCCTAACTTACATCTTGTTAGTTTTATTGAAATATGTGCTACTTTTAAATCTGATGGAGTGTCTAATGATGTTGTTAGGCTTAAACTTTTTCCTTTTTCATTAAGGGATAAAGATAAGTCTTGGTTAAATTCATTAGCACCTAGATCTATCAAAACATAGGGAGAACTATCACAAAAAATTTTGGCTAAATATTTTCTACCCTCAAAAACTGCTAAGCTTAGAAATGATATTACATCTTTTAATCGGTTTGAAGGGGAATCAATATATGAAGCCTGTGAAAGATTTAAAGATCTCTTTAAGAAATGTCACCATGCTTTACCAGATTGGTTAATTATTCAAAATTTTTACAATGGATTTATAGGATCACTTAGATCTATTATAGATGCTGCTGCAGGTGGGTCACTAATGCCAAAACCTTTTGATGAAGCATAATCTTTAATAGATGAAATGGCTACTAAAAATTTTCAATGGCCCTCTGAATGGGTAAATCCTAAGAGAGTAGCTAGTATTCATGATTCTAATGCAATGTCTATTTTAGCATCTCAATTAGTCGCTATATCAAAAAAGATTGATCAAATTGGAGTGAACTATTCTCAAATACAACCAGTATTAGATGAAAATTCACTAGGATAGATAATTAATACTCAATCATCTTATAAAATTTTGAATGCTATAAATAATCAAAATAACAATCCCTATTCTAATTATTATAACCCTGGATGGAAAAATCACCATAATTTTAGTTGGAATAATTATAACAATTTGGTGAATCCCTTAGGAAATTCAAAAAACCAAGGAAATCCTAACTATCGACCTTATTATCCTCCGGGATTTAACTCTAACCCTAACCCACAAGTTAAGAAAAAGAAGTTGACGATGGAAGAAGTAATGTTGAATATTGGAAATCAAATACAAAATCAAGGGGCTGCTATTAGAAATATTGAAAATCAATTAGGACGTATTGTTACTGCACTTAGTAACATACCTTCAAGAATTCTTCCGAGTACTGTGGAAGTTAATCCAAAAGATCAAAATAAGGAGAAAATTAAATCTATTTAATTAGAAAGTGGAAAAGAAGTAGAAATAAAAATCCAAAGAGAAACTGAAGTTGAGGAGGAGAAGGAAGAGATTGAAAGTGATCACAATGAAAATGAACCAATACAAGTTCCTTTAGAAAAACCACTACCTCCATTCCCTCAACGATTGAAGTAGAAGAATAAAGATAAACAATTTACAAAATTTTTGGAAATCCTTAAAAAGTTAACGATAAATATTCCTTTCATTGAGGCTTTGGAACAAATTCCATGTTATGTAAAATTTATGAAGGATATATTAAATAAAAAAATGAAGTTTTTTTATCATGAGACTGTTGCACTCAGTGAAGAGTGTAGCGTTAATATTTAGAAAAAACTTCTTGAAAAGCTAAAGATCCTAGTAGTTTTACTACACCTTGTGTTATTGGTTATGTGATTTAGGAGCGAGTATCAATCTTATGCCTTTATCATTTTTTAAACGTTTAGATTTAGGACAGATTTCCCCTACTACTATAACTCTTCAGTTAACTGATCAATCAATAATTTATCCTAAAGGAGTTATAGAAGATGTACTAGTAAAAGTGGATAAATTTATTTTTCCTGTAGACTTTATCGTATTAGATATGAAGGAAGATAAATAGATTCATATTATTTTTTGTAGACCATTCCTTGCAACAGCAAGAGCTATGATAGATGTGCAAAAAGGAGAATTAATAATGAGAGTCAATGATCAAGAAGTAACATTTAATGAGAGCTGTGATAGATGTGTAAAAAGGAGAATTAATAATGAGAGTTAATGATCAAGAAGTAACATTTAATAATACAAAAGCTATGAAATATCCTGCAATAGAAAAAGACAATGAATGTTTTAGGATGGAAGTTACTAATTATCTCAAAAGCTATGAAATATTCTGAAGAAAATGATAATGAATGTTTTAGGATGGAATTTACTGATTATCTGAGTAATAAGTAATTTAAGAAAGTATTTGAAGAGAAATTAAGGCAAGAAGAATATTGTGAGAATGAGAATGAAATAAAAGAGGAGAATTTTGATTATGTTCAGGACAAATTTGAAACTTTAGACTTGCTGGAAAATAATAATAATAATTTTATTCCTTCAACTATTAAACCACCTAAACTTGAACTGACAGTATTACCTACCCATTTAAAATATGTGTTTTTAGAAGATTCATCTACATTATCTGTTATTGTATCTTCTGATTTAATTGAAATTTAAGAACAAAAATTAATAGAAATGTTAAAAAGATATAAAAAGGCTTTTAGATGAACTTTAGCAGATATTAATGGAATTATTCCTTCAATTAGTTTGCACGAAATTTTATTAGATGAACAGTGTGAACCTAAAGCTGATCCTCAAAAGAGATTAAACGCAATAACGAAAGAAGCTGTTAAAAAATAAATCTTAAAAGGCTTAGATGCTGAAACTATATATCCTATTTCAGACAGTGCTTGGGTAAGTCCAATTCACTGTGTTCCAAAGAAAATAGGCATGACACTTGAAGTAAATGAGAAAAATGAATTAATTTCAATAAGACAAGTTATTGGTTGGCGAATTTGTATATAGTATAGAAAGATTAATGTGGCCACCAGGAAAGATCACTTTCCTTTACCCTTTCTCGACCAAATGTTGGATAGATTGGCTGGAAACAAATATTACTATTTTTTAGATGGATATACCGGGTATCACCAAATTCTAATTTCTCCCGAGGATTAAGAGAAAACAGCATTTACAAGCTTTTATAGAACATTTGCTTTTCGTAGAAGTATTTTGGACTATGTAATGAACATGCGGCATTTTAAATATGTATGATGTCAATTTTTAGTAATTTAATTGAACATGGAATGGAAGTATTTATGGATGATTTCTCTATATTCAGGACTTCATTTGAAATATGTTTAAATAATTTAGAAAAATTTCTAGAATTATGTAAAAAAATCAACCTAGTACTAAATTAGGAAAATTTTCAATTTGTGGTTGCAGGAGAAATCGTACTTGGGCATAAAATTTCTGAAAAAGGCATGGAAGTAGATCCTGCAAAAATTCAAGTTTTTGAGAAATTACCATCTCCTACTACGATTAGAGGGGTAAGAAGTTTCTTAGGACATGCTGGTTTCTACAAGCATTATATAAAAAACTTTTCAAAAATAACTAAGTCATTATGTCAACTTTTAGAAAAAGATACAAAATTTGATTTTAATGAGGAATGCATAAAAGTATTTGAACTATTGAAAGAAAAATTAATCACTGCACCTATATTCATTCCACATGATTGAGAGAAACCAGCTAAAATAATGTGTGATGCTAGTGATTATGTTATTGGAGCTATTTTAGGACAAAGACACAATAAAGTTTTTAAAGTAATTTATTATGCTAGTAAAACCCTAAATGATGCTCAAATTTATTACACTACTACTAAAAGAGAGTTATTAGCTATAGTCTATGCCTTTGATAAGTTTAGACCTTACTTAACTGTAGCCAAATGTATAGTGCGTACAGATCATTCTGCTATCAAATATTTTATGCAAAAGAAGGATGTTAAACCAAGATTAATTAGATGGAGACTTCTACTGCAAGAGTTCAATTTTATGGTAGTTGATAGAAACGGAAATGATAATCAAATAGTTGATCATTTGTCTAGACTAGAACAAGAAATATTAATTAACTTTGCAAATGAAATTTTGGAAACTTTCCCTGGTGAAAAATTATATAATATTGTTGTAATGAATATAACATGGTATGCTTATATAGTAAATTATATTGTGAGTGGTATTCTACCACCAGATGTTAAGAATCAACAATTAAAGAAATTTATTTATGATTCAAAATTCTATTTTTTAGTTGACCCATATTTATATAAACAGTATAAAGATCTAATTATTAGAAGGTGTGTGTCTTATGAAGAAACTCAATAAATAATTGAAAGATGTCATGATTCTGAATTTGGAGAATATTTTGGAACAAATAGAACTGCACATAAAACTTTACAAGCTAGATTTTATTAGCCTACTCTTTTTAGAGATGTTAATGAATATTTTAAAGCATGCAATCGATGTCAACAAGTAGGAAATATTTCTAGAAGAAATAAAATGATTCTAAATTACACATTAGAATGAATATTAGTATTTAGGATGAATATTAGTATTTATAAAATTATAGAAGGATGCCCCAGTCCATATATAAATCATATAAAGCATGCAAATCTGTCATTATACAAGTTTTATCCCAATGAGAGATATGATGTAAGATGTATACTAAATGATAATTGGCAAATCAGAGATGAGGGATACTTTAGTTTCTTTGCTTCACTGCTTAATCCAATATCTAAACAATGACATTTCTTCATCTCTACAAAATTACTCCCTACCATGAAGATTAGTAGATTTATAAAATAAAGTGCAATTTTAAACTATTGCATTCAAATGGGAAAGCCCATTGATGTGGGATCAATTATTTTCAAATCTATTATGGGTATTATTATGAATGGGTCTATATATGGACTAGGGCATCCTTCTATAATTTTCTTACTTTGCAGTCAACCTCAAGTGCCATATGAAAGTTGGGAGAAAGTATTATTAACATGGGAGCCCATGATTCTTGTTGATGAAAATTATAATGGGAATGGAAATGAAGCATTTGATATTATCTTGGATCATTCATCACATGCTTCAACACCATTAATTCCCTATACAGTTGGAATTTCAATAGATTTGGAGAAGAATTTGAAGAAAATTGAAAGAGAACTTTAGAGTATTATGAATGAAATAGGGAATCTTAACTATTTTTATCACTTAGGTTTGAGGATGAGGGAAAACTTTGATCATACTGGAATAATTAAAGAAGGTTTGGTGCAGATGTTCAAGAAAAATGGATGGATCGATGAAAATTCGACTGATCAATTCTCGTATCATCTCTTCTACAATTTGTACATCTATTACCAGTCTATGGGAGATATTAGAGGAGGAAAGACTATTGAAGATGAAGCAGAACAATTGAAGAAGTTGGACTCTCTACTATTTTAAGGTAATTATGTTTTTAATGTAATTTTTTTGGATTTACTTTGCTTTTAGAGCTCTTTGAACTTTAATTATCTGTATAGTTTTGTGTCAGTATTCCAGTATTGTTGCTTAATTTCGATGCTAAATTATAACTTAGTTTGCTTTATGTATGTGTGAGTGTGATTAGAAATGTGATTTTTTAAAAATTTGGATTTTCATTTATAAAAGTTAGTTTGGTGTTGTTTGTGAAAATGCTTGTTTGTGAATTATTTTAGGATGAATATTAGTATTTAGAAAGACTAATTATGCTTTGGAGTGAATTGAAAGAAAATTGAAATTGCAAAAATTAAAAAATATGAAATTTTTTGCACTGGCGTCGACGGTGCCAGCATGGGTGCTGACAGCGCCCTCAACTTGAAAGTACAGAGACCCCTTAAAATTTCCCAATTTGCATAGTAAAACACCATTTTTACCCCTTCAATTACCCTCAACCTCCGGTTTGTGCACCTAGGGCTCACTAGTGCTTCGATTTAAGGCGATTTAAAGGAAAAAGAAGTTCAAATTTCATCTTCTCACGGTAAGACCTACACTTTGAAATCAAAATTTTTAATTTTCACCAAGGATTTTTCTTACATTGCCGAGATCCAAAATTTTGAAATTTTTGGGATGATTTTTTAGAAAATCCTTTGGTGATGAACGCTTACATAGTAGATTTAAGTTTAGAACATTCCACATTGTGATTTTCAGAATTTTGGAAATTTATTTAGATTTTCAATTTTTTTCTTAGATTATCATGGCACCAAGAATGAGCAAGGGAAAGAGGAAAGTAGATTTTGATGATCAAATATTTGTCAACTACAAGGCTAACATTTGTTTCAATAGTTTTCTTGCAACTAAGAAAGTAATTCCAGATCGAGCATTTAAAAATCTGGGTGGAGAAGTCGAGAGATTAATCATTGCTCGGTAGTTGGAAACTTTTTGTTACTTTACTGTCGAGGCTATTATTTGTATAGTGATGGAATTCTATGCCAACTTTAAGGGAACTACTAAGGACTAAGTTTTTGTTCGAGGAAAAATGGTGGAATTTAATCCAAGAAGAATTAATGAATTTTAACAATTAGAGGACATATATAACTGTCAGTATAAATCATTTTCTGCCACAAATGAGGCCTTAGATGAAGTTATTTCTTTCCTTAATGATGGAAGAGGAGCTTGGAAGGTAAAAAATAATGTTAAGTTAAACTTCCCTCTTTCTATGTTAAATGTAGTATCTAAGACCTGACACTACTTTATATCTGCTAGAATGATACCAAAAAATCATCATAGCAAGGTTACAAAGAATAGAGCCATCCTGAACTTCTGTATCCAGCAGATGAGAAGGATAGATGCCGGTGTCGGCAGTATTTTTAGTTTAGGAGTTTCTAAAAGATGTCGGAATCGAAATCACATCGCCTGCTTTGGAAGAACATTTAATTTATATATATAT